>CAIGRO010254590.1:0-25133 GCA_903798355.1 Fraxinus baroniana
ATAAAATTCACATTCCAAAATTAAAAAATCCAAGGCATAAATCTTAACATTAAAATTATTTCTTTAATCTCAATGGTTTAACATTGTGTTGGCTCTAATACCACTTGTTGAGATTTTATCAAACTTTAAGCCTTATAAAACTAGAAAACCTAATGTCTTAATTGCCAAGATCCTCCTTGTCAAATCATCAAGAAAATATAATGCGGAACTTACCTCAATTCTTTGGGAATAATTTCTTATTACTAGATCTTGGTTCCGAATCTTGAATCTGAATTATTGGCTCTTTTGATTCTTGAATTCTTGATTTTGATTTTGCTTCCTACTCCATAATATTGATTGTCTTATTTATCGATTTAATTGCTCCAATCTTTCTTCTTGATTGTGGGTTTTGAATCTTCCTCTTCAATATAATTTTTCTTATATTTTTGTGTTGATGGGATGATACAAAGAATGAGAATTTGCATATGAATTGGGGACCATAACCCTATTCATAGTTTTCATATGTATTTGGCTCATCGTCAAATACAACCCTAATGGATTCATTCTCTACACATATAATCTGGCCCACACTTAGATGCCCTAAGCCTAACAATATAATTTTTTATGGGGTACTTATAAAAATACCCTTAAAATTAGGGATGTTTTGAAAAATCATATGAAATGTTTTTATGAAGTAAAAAATACTGTGTAAAAAATGAAAAAGTGACACAATGCCACTTTTTTTATATAAAAATTGTCACTTTTTTACCTTTTTAAAAAAAGTGACACAAACTCAAAAAGTGACAAAACTAAAAAAAGTGACAAATACCGAAATAGCACCAATCCACATGCTGATTACAAAGTGATGTTTGTTACTAAAAAAAGTGATAAATTTTTAAAAAGTGATAGGAAAAAAGTGACAATAAAAAAGGTGATAGAAAAAAGTGACAAACATTAAAAAAGTGACTTGAATTAAAAAAAAAAGTGACAAAACGTTCAAAAAAGTAACAAAAATTAAAAAAAAAACTGCAAACATTCGAAAAGGTGACAAAATACGAATCAAAAACATTCGAAAAAGTGACAAATCATTCATTCACACATCTCCTTCTCATCCAACCCCCAGTTCTCTCTCTAATTTCCAACCAGACTTCAATCAAAATTGCTAGAAAACAAAAATAAGTGATTCTCTCTTCAAAAATCTTAATTACCAAAAACTGCAAATGTTGATTTACTAGAAATATTTGTAGGAAGTAAAAAATACTGTGTAAAATGAAAAAGTGACACAATGCCACTTTTTTATAAAAATTGTCACTTTTTTATCTCTTTTTAAAAAGTGACACAAACTAAGAAAAAGTGACAAAACTAAAAAAAGTGACAAATACGAAAATAACACCAATCTACATGCTGATTAAAAAGTGATGTTTGTTACTAAATAAAAGTGGCAAATTTTTAAAAAGCGATAGGAAAAAAGTGACAATAAAAAAATGTGATAGAAAAAAGTTACATGAATTAAAAAAAGTGACAAAACATTCAAAAAAGTGATAAAAGTTTAAAAAAATTGCAAACATTTGAAAAAGTGACAAACCATTCATTCACAACTCTTCTTCTTATCCAACCCCTAATTCTCTCTCTATTTTCCAACCAAACTTCAATCAAAATTGCTAGAAAACAAAAATANGCTAGAAAACAAAAATAAGTGCTTATGTCTCTTCAAAAATCTTGATTACCAAAACTACGTTGCAAATGTTGATTTACTAGAAATCACAATGTATAAATGCTCATATTCAAGCAATCCATCACTTCCCCCATGACCTATGAAAGAAATTAACTCTTTTAGGGAGGGATACAAACCAGCATCCCAACTTACCAAAACAAATTATAATGTCATTGATACTCAGTTTACCAATCTTAAAGCCAAAATGATAAATTCTGCATCACAAGTCTCTGATGAAGCAGAGCATGGAAAAGGGGAAAAAGATAACTACCAATTACTCAAGGCATTATTAAGAATTATATAATTGAAAGAAATTCTATCAATTAGAGATCAATTAAAGGTACAACATGAGTAAATGTGATATAGAATCAGAACATCAACTACATATCACTTAGGGATATATTTTTCCTTGATTTACAAGGGTTTTCCTTGTGCATTTACGCTTGCAACATCAACATTTTATTTTTGTAGCACTTTTGAGTTCCAAGTTACCTAAAAATCAATAACAAAGAGGAATTTACTCTTATCTTAAATTTAAAAGTTATAATAATAATAATAATAATATGAACAAAAATTAAAAGAGAGAATCACCAAATTCAAAAAAAAAGAAGCACAATGTAGCAAGCCAACAGTGTACCAACCTGGTCCACCTTCGTACCACTAGCATTCACCATATTCAATACAATGATACACCCTTATCTCTCTCTCTCTCTCTCTCTCACACACACACATTGACACACAGAACACACACTTACTCTTTCACCATCTCATCTTCTATTTCCAAGTTGCAACAGTCTTTTTTGCAATCCTATATTTTTCTCACCATTTTCTTGTTCTCAACACAGTGTGTACTCCCTTTTCTCATGGATAGATTTTTGGTTTTGATTCTTGTTCTTATTATAGCCATGGCTGCTCACTCACCTTAGCCTTGTAAATGTACGCCATTCTTTTCCCTTGGTACCAAGCTACCTCCTCCTTGTCGTTCACTCCCTCGATCTGGATTAAGGACGTGTTCGGGTGCTGGTTCGACTTCGACCTCTTGTACCCCAGGATCGTGCCTCGGACGTACAACCTGACGCGCTCTCCTTGGTGACCCTTCACCATTTTCGATTGCTGCTTTTGGGAAGGGTGATTGAGTGTAAGTGTCGGAGAAGACGAAAATTAAAACCCTTGTTGAGGAGAGTGTTTATACTGAATGAAGATTGGGGATTTTGGGTTTTGTTATAAGTTAGAACGTAATTAATACGGTTTTGTGATGTTTAATTTAGTTCCCTAATTAATTTAGAGTATTTTTCTAATTAGGCCACTATTTACCGTATGGGGCCTAATTTTCCCATTTTTTATTAGATTACTTTAATTGGACTCAACTTTAAGATAGTCTTATACACAATTAATTATAAATGTAGACCCACACGACAAATTAATAAATCCAACAAGAACGACAAGCGTCGCGATTGTAAAGACATGATGAGAGCCACAGTTGAAAGGACACAACGAGCACCGTAGCTATAGATTATTCTCACTAATGAAATCTAAGAGCCATCTGATGAAATCTATTTTGCAGACCCAAGTTTCGTTTGAAACTTCCATTGAAAGCTTGGGCATGCACATCATTAACAACAAGTATTCACGCAATCTAGGATTTTCTTTACATTTTTTCGAATGTTGTAATAGTTTTTTCTTGATTTTCCAGTTCGTTAGTTTTTTATTCTATTGATATTGTTGGTACTGTCTTAGTGTCTTTGTTGTTTTTTTTTTTTTTTTTTTTTTTTTGGTCTTAAATTTGAATTGAGTTGTTATCTTTTGTTCTTCACTTTTGGGCTCGATTTTCCTTTGAATTTTCCATTAAGAAGGGAATGGAATAGGCAGGAGAAGAAGTCCACTAGAGAGAAGAGCCGGTCCACCACCATAATGCTGGTATCTCCTTAGACGTGGTAGAGGGACTGGTCGTGGGGACGAGGGAAAATGTGGTCATCGTAGCTTCACTTGAGGTGGAGCTTGGCGTTGGGGAGGATGGTAGTGGCTCATCTTAAGTGTCAGCGCCCCGGAGCATGGAGAAGAGTTAGCAGAGTCTGGGTTATGTCGGAAGCATGTTGTATTATACCTTTGTTTAATTCTACAAACTCATTAGCTTATCTTGAAAACGATCAATCACGATCTACAATTCACAGATGTCAAATTGTTCATCATCTAATGAAATTCACGTAGAGAACAAGAATGAGAATTGAGGTTTCTCTTTTTTTGTGCTAATAAAATAATGAATTGTGTTCTATTATTTTTGAATAGCTTATTAATATAAATCCAAGTGAACTTGACCCGTCTATTAAACTTAACCCGTTTTAATATTTAGTTAATCTAATTAATTAAATTTGGTCCATAAATTAATTACTCCAATTCGTTAATTTATTAACAAGCAACCCAATAAATTAATTGTCCAAACACATGTTAATTATTTAATTAATTGGTGAATTTCATTTTTCTAATTCTCTTTTTTTGTGTGACCCATTAGGTTCCCGATCACGATTCCTAATTATATGAATTATTATTTTGATCCAATCAAAATCGATAAATTAAAATACCTATTTTAATTTATCACCGATTCACATACATCATCCCGTATTGGTATCTAGCAATGTGTCAATTCAATACATATGACGAAAAATGTCACGTGGTGACAAAACCAAACTTGTTTGTTTACCGTGAAACTATAATTCTTTCAATTACGAGATATGGATATATATCAATCTCAATTATCGACCATATCTTTCTTCTCACTAATTGAATGAAATGTAGATCAAAATCTCTTACTATCTAAGAGAGATGAATCATTTATTGATCATTCACAACTTTCATATAATTATTGACATACTCGAATGATGTCGTATTAGCGACCATCAACAGAACAACATTCGACATCGTCAAAGTATGATTGTTCTCATATAAGGCATGATGACATCAAGTCAAAACACCAATTCCACTACTGAACGTAAGAGATTGACTACTAATACTCAAATATTTATCCATGTAGAATCTCCCCATCAGGTCTTCAATATTTTGTTCTATAACAAAATATCTACGTGTTCAGCTAAGTGTCACCACACTTTAGTTTGTGAGATTAGATACTTAATTCACAAGTAGGAAATGCTATAGTTTTATTTTATCTTTTTTTAATTGTATTAATTATTTACGAGGATAAATAGTATTGTTTCCATTTTATCCTTGTAAATTTTGTCAAAATAAAGTTCTCTAGTCAACTAACAATCAATCATTTCCATCTATTTGGACTCCATGTGTGAATTTTTGAAAGATTTGAAATCGTAGATGGCACAAAGTGAAAGTTAAGGTAAAATTTGCGGAAAATGCAAAGGTTTGAGATTGCAACTACAATTTTCCCTTAAAAAAATACTAAACTTCAATTTAGCCATTGTTTGATATCTATTATTTTCAAAATATATTTTTTCTCTCTTATTTTCAACTATGCATTCTTTAATAAAATAATATTACACGTAAACTAAAAAAAAAATCTTATTTTTTAACCACACATTTTCCAACAGAATACTATTCCAACATGCATTTTGAGAACAAAATGGGGCTCAAATAGGCTCTTATTAGATGATCAACAGTGCATAACTATAGAAAAGCAAAGTGAGATTTACCTGATCAGAGACGTTAAAAATGCGTAGCGCATGGTATNATTTTGTTAAAAATTATATTTTTAATGAATTTTGAGAAAAACCAATGAAATGTGTAGTTAAAAATTTAATAAAACTTATGGATCTCAATGTGTAATTAAAATGAATTTAACGGAAACAAATTTTAAAATATAAGAGCCAAGTGTGACTTAACTGACAAATTTTCACATAGTTGCATCATAAAAATATTTAATATAAAAATATTGTCATTACTAATATGTTATCACTTTCATCTCTAGATTGTCACGTATCGATTGTACAAGCGGAAACTCGATTGCAGTAAAATTACAAATTAAGAGAGACAAAAAATTAGAAAATAGTTACCCAACTTCGTAAATTTGGAAAACGGACAAATTTTGCTAATTAATTATGCATGCAATAACATCTTGCTCTACTCTACCCTCGCCACGTTTCTCTCTACACTGCCAAACCCTTTTCTTTTCATATTACATAATCCGTTTACCGATTTACAGAACTATAAAATGAACTTGCAAATGTCTCAACAACATTAATTAATTTCGTGCCTGGTCTACAAAAGAAAAGATGAATTCAGAGGGGCTTCTTGTCTCGGCTGCCATCAATATAGGTCTAGCTTTGCTGATTCTTACAGTGTTCTCAATACTCAGAAAACAGCCTTCAAATTCCACTATATATTATCCCCGCCGCCTATCACAGCACTACCGCCTTTCCTTCGACCGCCACCTCACTCTTCGACGATTGCTTCCGTCGGTGGAGTGGATTCGCCGTGCCTACAGTGTTTCTGTGGAGGAGATTCTTGATACCTGCGGTCTAGATGTCTTAGTCTTAATAAGACTCTTTAAATTTGGGTTAGTAATTTGGCAATTTTTTATCTTAAAAGACTGCGTCTGATAAGAAAATTAAATTATATGCTAAGTTAGTACGTGCGTCCGTGGTACTTTGAATGCTTAACTTTATTTTTTATTTTTTTCAAATAATCATTGTAATTTCAATATTGTAGTCATTTTGTCTCCTTCTGTTTGAAAATTAACGATTAATAATGTGGCAACTTAATCTTTTATTTTTCAAATGATATGGAGTGATGAAATAATAAGAATTAAAAGTTCAAATTATAGTTACTAGTGCTATATTTGGAAACTGTTGGTCTAATCGAAAGCCCAGATTCAATCTTCTCCACAAAATTTAATCTACAATTAATGAAGATCCCAGGAATCGTTAAAATTTGCCACGTCTCGCTTATAGTTTATAAATATGACTCAGTCCCATGTACCAGAATTTGAACCTTAATTGTCACTCAGATTTCTCTCAAGACAGATGGAAGGTAATTCATTATTAGCTTCTGCTGCCATAAATCTTGGTCTGGCTTTGATCCTCCTCTTACTTTATTCCATTTTAAAGAAGCAGCCTTCCAATGCATTTATATACTATGCCCGTCGTATTTCTGTTAGAGATCATGTTTCCTTTCTTCACTCGGGTTTTTTTCTCTGGCTTGTCCCGTCCTTCGGTTGGATTCCGAGCTCTTTAAAGGTATCCGAAGATGAAATCCTTGAAAACATCGGCCTCGATGCACTTGTCTTCGTCAGACTTTTCAAATTCGGGTAAATAGTGTTCTTCGACATGCCTTGATTAAGTGTATGTCGACGGGTGTGTGCACTCTTTGAAGAATTGTATGATAGTCGGGGCTCATTGTAGTCCAAGAATTTTTTGTTTTAATGCAATAGCACAATGACTGACTTTTGAGTAATGTTTCAGAATTTCTCTTTCCTCACATTTCACTTCACTTCCAACAGTAAATTTATTGATAAACATATGATTCATCAAGTAAAGTGTCCTACAGTCGACAATTATGCAAATACTCTGTGTGAATTGCAAGTTACATGCTTCTGAAATAATTCTAGTAGAAAGATCAGATGGCATGTTCTACCTTCTCTAATTTTGTGCAAATGTATGAATGTGGACACTGCGGTCTGCGAAATATTTTATTCTTTTGAGTTATTTTAAGCTTATGTTTGTAGAGATGTAGACTGTATGAAATGCTAATTCCAGTAAAGAGTAATGTTGCAGGATCAACTTCTTTGTGGTCTGCTCCCTGGTGGGATTGTTGGTACTGCTTCCTGTAAACTATAAAGCTGGCAGTGGAGGGCCATCGAGGCTTCATCATTCCATGGATTATTTTACAATATCAAATATTAGTAAAGGCTCTAACTGGTAACTTTGTTTAATAAGTTGAACTCAAGTCTTAACCCGTATTTAACCTTTTTGTGTTCCAATCTTGCAGCATTCTTTTTTAATAATCTTCAAGGATACCCTTTTATTTGAACAAAAAAAGTGCTTATAGATTAATTATTTCAACTAGTAGAATTCCTTTCAGATTGAACTTAAATCCGTGTGTTTATATATCAGGGAGAATTTGGTAGTTCTGTAGATGAAATTATAAACTGTGATACATGGCCTCTGCTTATGGTCTGTTGAGTATGTATACTTTATGTTGATCTTATTTGTGTGTTACATTTACAGCACAGCATTCCAAAACTCCCAAATGTTGAGACTAGTGTTTATGTAGATGAAAAATATAGACAATGTAGCCTGTAAATAAAGTTTCAATCACTTAACATTTCTCTGCATTCAAAAAGAATAAGTAATTGACATCATCCTTACCTGAGGTGGTGAAGTTGAAAAATGTGAAAAGACTCTACACATGACTATACGCAGTTAAAATAGTTTTTGGAAGAACTCTCAGCTATCCTTGTCCACGAGATTGTAGAAACTTTAAGTAATAATGATCTAAGATTCGACAGTTGATATAGACTTGGGAACTCTGAGGTCCCAATTCTAAAAACATCCTTAATATCCACTTATGGAGCTCTAAATAATAGTCATCAAAGAACATCTGCCATAGAATGGATGGAAGTTGATATCATGCAAACTAAAAAGCCCACAAATCAGCTATGAAAAACCAAGAGTGGAAAACGGCAACTAAAACCCCCAAGTCAGCTATGGATTCAAATTTACTGCCCGCAAATTAGTTTAAAAATCCTGCATTTAGTTTGTATCTGAATACTTGGATGTCACTTAACTAATAATCTCCATGCCTACCCGCATTTGGTTCCTCAACAAACTGACAGTAGGGTCTTGGATCATAGTCTGAGTTTTTTGGATAATTTATTCTTATTACTTAAATTCGTTTGTCAGGAAAAATTAAGATCGATTCTTACTTCATGAAGTTTCATGCATAATTTGAGAGAACCTTTAATTCCATCGAACTTGGTTAGATGAAAGAACTTAAAGTTTCTCACTCTCTAGTTGTATACTTGTTTTTCACCAGTATGCAATTCTCTCTTTTCAGTGCATTCCAATTTGAAGAACCATATTGAACACAAGCCCTCCAATAAAAAATTCAAGTATTTTGGCAAAGGTTGGGTTCAATATGCAAACCCAATGGTGTCTCATGGAACTATATGGCTTCCCTTGAATCTTTCGTGGCGATACGTGTAATTTACTTCCGAATATGTATTTAAATTAATTTTTTATGGATTCTTATGGAGTTATTGCTATTCAACAGGCTTTGGGTACACTTGTTATGCTTATACTTCGTATCTTGTTATGGATCATACCTACTATACAAGGTAGTCATTCACTCAGATGCTTGATCCTTATGGTTTAAAATCAATTTTCAAGATTCTGTGGTTTGGCATCATTCTCTCTTTTTATGAACTTGTTTCATGATGTTTAAATTTATGAAAACACTTCCCTAGATTTCCATAAAGTTTCAGAATGAAATAACAATGTTTACCAACCCTTATGTTTAATTATCTCAGAGACTTTCCAGCAGTGGAATTTATTTCTATTGTTGCATAATGGCATTGAATCAATTCCAAGAATCAAACTGTCCAAATCTTCACTTCCATTAGGTCCTATGCAACAATAATATATTAGCAATGAGTCGTTGTTTAATAATATAAAAATAAAGAAGTCTTGTGGAATTATATTAAACATATTGTTTTGCAGTTTGATAGTCAGATATTATTTCCCATCAGTTGACTTTATTTCCTATAACATCTCCAGGAATATGATGATATTTCACTGAAACGACTTCAGCAGCTTCGTGATTTGAGGCATCAGCCTAATCAGTTCACTGTGTTAGTTCGAGAAATCCCACCTTGTGATGAGCACAAGGCTTGTGGATGCTGCATAGATCATTTTTTTTCCAAGTATCATCCACATTCATATCGATCGTATCAAATCCTATATGATGGAAAGGATCTTAAGAATTTACTTGTAAGGATATACTGTGACACTGTTATGTGTTTTGTCTAACTTTGCTACTTTTATAAGGTGTTCTTTCAACAAATTGTTTGGAGAATAAAAGATAATATGATTATGTGCCGCCTACTCAACTGTACATAGTACCTTACATTGATTGGCAAAGACTGCTTTTCCGTTGCTGTAAACCTACATGTTCAGCAATTTGTTTCCACCAAAAGCCAATATATGTTCAGAGCATGAAGGTGATTGAACATATATACAAGCACTGTGATCCCAATTCCTGCCTGTTTATTTTTAGTGTATTATCGATTTCAAGAACTCCTTTGCCTTTTGTCGAGTTCTAGACACAGGGGTATGGAACTCGTCAACCTCTCTTTTCATTCCTTCAGTGGTTTGAAAAACATGCTCTACAGCCCTGCTGAAACTTGTCCTGAAATATTGTGGGTCAAGTGCGTCATATCTGTATAATAATTTATTTTCTGCAGTTTAGAATTTTTTGTGGCTGTCTTATTCATATATGCGCCATTTCAAATCCTGTCTTTTTATCCTTCTACATGTGCAAGTATAACAATTCCTTATGGTGGGATGGAAAGCCTGTCTTAGGTCAGATAAATGAAACATTCCTATATGATTTTGATCTTGATGTTTTCACAAAAGCCATTTTTCAGCCTTCTCTAAATAATTTTAGAACCGGGAAAATAAGCTAATTAGAATGCACTTTGTGTGGCTTGGCTTCATCACAAAATCCAAATTTTGAGTGCCTAATTTTGGTTGGAGAGAAAATATCACTTTTAACTTGTTAGCTTCATCATCTAATTTTAGCAGTCTTAGTAGAACAGCAAACGTCCAAAATTTCTGTCCATTCATTATGTTTCTACCATTTATTGGTTTTCACCTTCTTTTTGTAATTCCCTTGATTTAACATATAGATAGGAGCACTTGGTGTTAGATATATTTGATAGAGGAACACATCCGACTAGAAAATCTAAAATTTTCTTCTTATTGGTGCATTGGTTTAAAATCGGACATTATTTACCTTCTTTTGGCAGCCATTCACTAATTAGATTTCAGTTTCTTTTTCCTTTCAAATCTGTATAGAGCCAGGCAAGATCTATTATGGGAAAGATTGAGGAATTGAAGCATCGTTCCTCAACTAAGAACTATAATGAAGGATCAGATCCATCTGATGTACTAATGCGGGATGCAAAATTAGAGCAATTCAAGGAAATGCTTCAAGAAGTTTTTCATAAAATACAACTTACACAGAAAAGAATGTTGCAGCAGGGGAAGGTAAAATTTTCATTTTATAACACTATTCATGGGTTTTATAATTGAATTTTGATAAAAATTTGTTTATATGATGCACCGACACATGTCCAAGTCCGACATGTCGACACCCTATTCTTTAAAAAGTAATGACACGACACATTGCGACATGTTGATTAAATTCTTTAAAATTATTCATTCGTAAAGTATATATTTAATTTTATATTTGTTATTACACTTTCTTGTTGAAATGTTTTAAATACGAGTATCTATTTGTTATTTAATAACGACTTTTAAGTTAAAGATATATAATATTTCTGATAAAAAAATGACTAGAATGTCCAAGGAGTGTCGATATTCGAAGTGTCTAACACGTGTCCCCCACGGACATGCCACACTAGTCGAAGATGACAATAATTTGCGGAATGAAATTCTCATCCCTCTTCTTCTCTTTATAGAAAAATTATGAGATATTTTAGGATACACTATACATGGAAACTAGCTATTATTTACATGGTAATTACTTAATTAACTAAATATAAATAATATTCTAATACCCCCTCCCCCTCAAATTGATGTTGGTGAGTCCACAAGCATAAATTTGCTGACTACATAATTTTGGCGGTGGCAAGTCAAAGATTTGGTGAAGATACCTGCGGCACCGTGAGTAGTGGAAACATGGGGAAGAGCTATGATCTTGGAGTCATATGCGTCCCGAATATAATGACAATCAACTTCAATATGTTTGGTACATTCATGGTATACAGGATTAGCCGCAATCTAAATGGCACTAGTATTATCACCATGGATAGGCGTAGGCTATGATTAGCCGAAAACGGATGTTTCAAGGTCATAAAGTGAGCATACTTGCTTAGTTGATCCACCACTACTAGGATTGTATCCCATCCCCGAGATTTGGGCAACCCCTCAATAAAATCCAGTGTTAAATCCTCCCAATTGCTTCTGGAATTGGCAAGGGTTGCAACAAACCCGCTGGGGAAAGCGCCAAGTATTTATTTTGTTGGCAAACAGAACAAGCTTCCACAAAAGATTGGATATCTTTTTTCATTCCTACCCAAAACAACTCTCTGGCAATTCTTTTATAAGTCTTTAAGGTCCCTGAATGGCCTCCAACCGCACTGCTGCGAAACTCTTGGAGTAAACTGGGGATCAAATTAGATCCTTTTGGAATCACTAGATGCTGCTTAAACAGCAGACACCCATCCGCAATGGACCAGTTATCAATGGACAAGGGATCCTTGATCAAGGCCTCCCTGATGCTGGCTAACCTCTCATCAGTACTTATCTGTGCTTGCAACACCCCCAGATCTAGTACCTTGGATACAGAAATAACGGCTAACTCTGCCGCCACTGGAAGACGAGACAATGTATCAGCTGCTTTGTTCTCAAGACCTGGACTAAGGACTTACTTAACCCCTCATCCCCTTTCAAAGTAACTGTCCTATCCCCCATCGGTATTTTCATTACCAACACCTTCCAATTTACTTGAACGGTGCCCAATGTACTTAGCCATTGCATCCCCAGAATTATGTCAGAACTACCCAACTCTAAGGGTAAGTACTCATCAATGACTACCACAGTTTGCATGTAAAGCACCACTCCTTTACAAATTCCCTTTCCTTTAACTGCCATTCCGGAGCCCACCTGCACTCCATAACCATTAGTTTCACTAATGGGTATTTTCAATTTCCAAACCAATTCTAGGGATATAAAATTGTGTGTTGCCCCAGAAATCGACGGCTCTGATACCAATTCTAGTTTCGAGAGTTTCAATTCTAGTATCCATTCTCGTAACTGGCATCGCCTACCCAGAAATCGACGGCTCTGATACCAATTGATAGACCCTGCTCAAATGGGTTTTGATTTTAGCCCTAATTCAACAACAAGAAGTAAAAGTAAGCGTGTAATTTGAAAGGAATTATAGAATGTATTTCAGAAACTGAACGATTACAGAAAGAAATGGCAGTAAATGAACAATGGAAATGAAAATGGCAGGTTTAGAGAGCTGCCCCTCTCCCCAGTGATTCACAGATTTTTCCCACCTCGTGAATGCCTCTATTTTCTGTTTCTACCCTTTTTATTCTATCCCCACATGACAGCTGCATAACTAATTCCCTTCTTCCCAAGCAACCCAATTAGTTTAAATAACAAATCCTAGTCAGCCACCCTCCTGTTACGCCTCTCATACGTGAAATGTATGGGTGGTCTATCAGGCGGCTGAGAAGCGAGAGTCGATTACAGAGAGCCACTAACCCAAAAATCTCACGCACAAGTAAGTAAATTAGGGCTATGATACCATGACAATAATTTGCGGAATGAAATTCTCGTCCATCTTCTTCTCTTTTATAGAAAAATTACAAGATATTTAAGGATACACTATACATGGAAACTAGCTATTATTTACATGGTAATTACCTAATTAGCTAAATATAAATAATATTCTAATAGAAGATAGATTAGAATCTTGTTGTATTATATTGTTGAGGTCAATTGGCTAACTAGTGAGATAATGAAATTAATTTTCCAACTCTTTAAAAATTGTAATTTGAAAAATTTTCTAGTAAAGAATACTAATGATGGACCAGTATTCTTGGATGGAAGAGGTGATCACTCAGTATGATTTACTTTTTGTGAGCAGTAATAGCCTCTTGAACTTGAAATTTGGATTTTATACCTTTCAGCTACCTTATACTTTTAACAAATAAAAAAGTCCAGAACTTTTAATACTATGTAGAGAGCTAATTTGTTAGCTTAGATAAATAGAGGTGTATTTCCATCTGGGAGTACTATGGTTATATATGTTATTCTGGAATATAAAAGTCTCCTTCGAATATTACAACAAAATTATCTTGAAGTAATTGGACAGCGTAACCAGTTTGAACAACAGGATCACAGTATTAATTCTAGCCCACCGAGTTCACGATGTTTCCTTAAAACGAATTTGCAGCCTTCAAAAGGTACTAAAGGCGTCCAGCAATCGTTTCCCATATAGAACGAATTTCATCTCCTACGGAAGCAGCACTGCAATCTACCTTAAAACGAATTTGCTGCCTTCATAGGTGCTAAAGGTGTCCAGCAATCGTCTCCAGATAGAACGAATTTCGTCTCCTACGGAAACAGCACAACAATCTGCAGGAGTTCCAACGAGCTCAACGAAGTGTTTTTCACTTTGAGAACAATATCAGAATGGATTCAAAGCAGAGAATGATTGTAATGAAAATGGTGTAATTTTTCTGGCAACGAGGCAAGCTATTTTTAGACTTGTTCGTGGCCATTCGAACAACTTTCAAGCCTTATCAGAACAGTTGTCACTATTCAGACAGCCTTCTAAAACCTAAACAGACAGCAAGGTTCGGTTAAGAGCCGGCTATTTAGACGGTTAATAGTCGGCTGTTTCCAAAAAATTATCGAACATAATAAAAAAATGATTTTATTAAGTACCCAAGAATTTGATTAATTACAATTTGATCCAAAATTAAATAAATTTTGTCTCAAAAGATAATATAATACAAGGACGCACCTGCACACAGATCATGCTCGGGCACATGCTCGTGCCGTGTAGTGTCGAGCCGGCCGGGCAACGGCGCGCGCGTGTGGGTTTTGAACCGAATCCAATAGGATATAGGTCTCCCCCCTTCTAAAGACTATTGATACCCCTTGGGGCCCAAACCCAATTCCCGACCTTACACTATATAAACTACACCAAAGTTTCCTAACTTTCCTATGTGGGATAAAGGTGGGAATTTTTCAATAAATCAAATTCTTTACTAGTTTATAGTTCCAAGTGGGTTACTTTAACATTAAATATTTCATTCAATTCTAAATGGTTTTCAATAAATAAATATATCACATTGATCACCTCGCGGAGTAGAACATGAATATGTTTGGTCTCGTTATAATCAACATACAGGTCCCACTCATTATGAGACTTAAATTTGATCCATTTCACTAAACCATTTCCAACAATGTACACGGTAGTAAATGGTCTTCTGAAACGGAACCACGAGTCAAATAGAGTTTTCATGGAGGTCTGCGCCAATAATTGAATGGTTTAAGTCTTTGTTTAACAAGAATGATTTAAGATGTCTTTATTTTTTGGGCAGTATATTCTTTCAGAATGAACATACTTGTGATTTTTTAAAGGTAGTGCTATAGGAATCGTTTGAACTGATTGAGTTGGTTTGTACACTGCTTACTGGTGAGGAAAGAGTGATTGGACTAGTATCAATTGTAACTTAGAGGACGGGGTTGACCCAATATTACTCAGGCTGAGGTATTATTTAATTGAGCAATTTCTGAATTGACTATGGATGTCCACTTGATAGAATATGAAGGAAAAAGAGGATCAATGAGTCCACCATAGAAAACAGTGCCGACGTTGTTGATATATGTTCTAAGAAATTGAGCTTTTGACTAGGCTTCATGCAAAGTAATCCAAACGAGTTATAGGACTTGTAATGGCAATGTCATAAATATAAATAGTCAGGGTTTAAAAAACAAATTCATGTATGATTTGCCATATCTCATTGAGAATTTCCCCATTCATTATCTGATTGAGCTGGTTGTAATTTTGGTCTCACATTTCCATCTTTGTAGGAGTTACCTGTTGCTTTTGTTACATTCAATTCACGTTGGGGTGCTGCTTTAGCTGCCCAATCTCAGCAGCACTCGAATCCACTTCTATGGACAACTGAAATGGCTCCAGAACCAAGGGATGTACTATGGAAAAATTTGGCAATTCCGTATAGGCACTTGCCTCTATATAAAGTTGTAGTCTATGTTGCAGCATCACTTCTTACAATCTTCTTCATGATCCCAGTCACCGCTGTCCAAGGAATTGCAAAATTTGAACTACTGAAGAAATGGTTTCCTCCTGCCATGGCTATCGAGTTGATGTAAGATTTGAATGTTCTCCATACCCTATATTAAAAAGATTCCTCACTCCATTGTATTTAAGCTTTAATATATAGGTTTAACTGATATTTTCTCAGTAGTGTTGATAATTGAATTGTGGATGGCATTAGCTGATGGTAAATTTCTTGGCAAACTGGAAGACATATAACATTACAGCGGAAATTCTCTTTTCGCGTGTGTAGGGTGAGGATTGGTTTGGGATGAAACTGATTAGAAGAAATTACTACCCAGTATTTGAGTTTTTTAGTTCTATGTTCTGTTTCCCATCACACTGAACTCTCTCTCTCTATTTTCACAGTAACTTGGTTTTTTTTCCCTTTTCTGTCATTCTGCTGTTATGTCCTTGGACACACAGTAAGGTTGTAGCCATTATGAAATTGGTTCAGATTTTTTGCTTAGTCATTATTACCTCTTGTCGAGTATGCATTGGTAGAGAATACCATGCGGGACCTGTCTGTAAGGAAGTCGGTAAGTAGCCCATAACTTTGGGAGAAGGGGAGAAATGCCCGAAGAATAGAAGATATTCATTGCATCACAGATATCTTTAATTTTATTAGATGGAAATCCCTTATCATAATTCTCTAATGCTTCATTTCATTTTACATTTTTGCTCTTGTTTTGGTATTTTTCTTTTCCATGCAAATCCAGTAATTAAAATTTCTCAGTCTAATACTAAATCTTTAAGGCAACGTTTGTTACACCAGATTAATTCATATAAGGAATATAATGGATAGTACTAGGTAGACTTCATTATGGTGGATTAAGGTGGATAATCACTCGGAATGTAGTCATTTGGACTATCAACTGTATAACATAATGCGGAGGTTGGTGGTTAATAATTTTATACTAAATTCCTTATACGGTATATTCCAATATGCGAAACACAACCTAAATGTCTTTCTTCTGACCGTTTTCCCTTTCTGCAGACCAGGATTAAGGTCTATTGTGACTGGATATCTTCCAAGTGTGATCCTCAATAGTTTTGTATACATTGTGCCTTTTGCCATGATAGAAATGGCAAAAATAGCAGGGTACGTTTCAAGGAGTAGAAAAGATATGAAAGCTTGCAATTTGGTCTTCTATTTCCTTGTTGGAAATGTTTTCTTCTTGAGTCTGTTATCGGGATCCTTACTTGACCAAATTGGGCATTCATTCTTTCATCCCAAGGATTTTCCTAGTCGTCTTGCCTCTGCTGTTTCTGCTCAAGTAAGCATCGTTAACATTGTTTTAGACTTTCAATCTATTATGATCATGTTTTTAGTCTGTGGCTGGTCAAATTCAAAAATAGCATAAAAATGAAGGGTACATGAAATGATCACCATAATTTCTAAGTGGTCTTACATATTTCTTTGGAGAGAATAGGCTATGGTGGTCGGGTTGTATAATATTCTTCCCAGGAATAAGCATATGATACCTTAATGCTTCCTTGACTTTCTTCATTTTCTTTCAGGCAGACTTTTTTATGACATATATCTTGACAAATGGGCTGTCTGGATTTTCTTTGGAGCTTCTTCAACCTGGGCTGCTTATATGGGATATGATGAAGTCACACACATGGAATCGTGGAAAGAATAAAGTGCCTTACCTTTATAACTTACCTTATTACAGAACAATTCCTTTCGTTTCTCTTTGTATTTTGATTGGCATGGTATATGCGGTTGTCTCGCCATTGCTTCTTCCATTTCTAGTAGGCTACTTCTTTCTAGGCTACATTGTGTTCATCAATCAGGTTTTTACTCTCATTCTTTAAGCGTGAAGAATACTTTCTAATTCGTTGATTATGTGCATTTGAATTTTAGGTGTCTGTGTTATTTCACTTGTTGAATAGTTTTCAATTCTTATCTAGAAGAGAAGGGAAATGGCAAAACTATTTTATGTTATTTTCCTGTGGTTTTATTTTTGTTTCCTGTTAGCCTTTGTAGAGGCCAGTCCCATCACAAGCAAATCTCCAAGTATGTTTTTGTCTATATACCTTCATTGATAGAATCTTTAAATACTAAAAGATGTGGGTAGTTAAAATATTTAGATGTCAGACCATCGGTCACTCTTCCTATGTAAGCTTACATTTTTTGCCGTGAATAAATATTCGAGCTCTCTTTGAGAAAGCGTAATCTGATTTCTTGCTTCTTTTTTTTTTTTTTTAACATTTTTGTTTATAAATATACAAAATTATTATCTTAGTGACTAACTGTTGGAATAAATTCTTATTTGTGAGAACTTATTACACAAATCAAAGTATTTAGGTGAAGTCTGACAAGTAATGGACAACACTGAATGCAAGGGATTGAGTAGCAGAAGAAGATTAACACCTTGAATGACACAAATCTAATTTCATGTGCAATTTTCTTGAATGATATGGAATAACTTCAAATGCTCCTTGAATAGGTGGATTAAGTTGAGTAAAGTTTTTCCAGTTCTAAGTAATCCAGTGCAGCATATTTTCCATTTATCATATTCTTATTGAAATTTAGGATTTTTCCTGAAAAATGTCATGTGATAAATTAGATTTTGTTAAGCTGTCTAGACTGAAAGATTTTGATGAAATTCTTACACTTCATTATTCTTCTTTCTTGAATTCCTGTTCCTTTTTCCCACTGTCAATATTGTAGATGCTTCAAACAACAATTATGCAGCTGATTTTATTTTTTATTTTTTGTTATTAAGCTGCCGCACGGCAAGCAGCAGCTTCGCTGTGAAGCTGCTGCAGGTGCGGCAGCTTCAGTCGGCGGCAGCAGATCTGTGAAGCTGCCGCAATTTTATTTTTTATTTTTTGTTATTTTTTTTTTTTCACAATGCAGATTCAGGATGTGTATATAACTTCGTATGAAACCAGTGGCCAATACTGGCCATATATTCATAACTACATTGTCATTGCAATGATCATCACGCAAATCTCGATGATTGGTCTTTTTGGATTGAAGTCAAAGCCCGCTGCTTCTTTTTCCACTATACCACTCCTGGTTTTCACAATACTCTTCAATGAATATTGCAAGATCCGTTTTCTTCCTACATTTTATCAGTGCTCAGTGAAGGTAAAAGGATCTTTTGCTAACCTCTAATTTTAGAAGAACCTTTTCGTTCAAATTGCATCACAAATTTCTAAAATTCGTAACGTTGCATCTTTTCTTATTATTGGGTTATGGAAGCTTTCTTGCTTGCATAATTTCATGTTGATTTCAATTTTGTCTCCAACAAGATTAACTTTATCTGAATACTGCAAAATACTTTGGATGTAGGAAGCTTGAGAAGGCAACTTGTATGAGGAATTAGGCTCTATATTGTATTATCGAATCTAAACTTTACATAATTGAAGTTTTTGTATTATGGACAGAGATGAACTTGACAAAAAGTCTGGTTTGATGGAAGGTGACTTGCAGAATGCTGTCGATGCATATTCTCCTCCATGTTTGCACCCTCTTAATTATGAAGAGAGAGACTGGAACTCAATACTACCATTAGTGTCTTCAATATAATGCCTAGTGTTTTCCGCTTTTCACTCTTGTTGCCATCTTTATGAACTCCTTTTGGTGTCTCCAAAGGTTGCAAGTGAAATAATTGGTAGTCAATTACTTCTTAGTTAGATCTGTGGCTGTGTGGTTCAAGACGTAGCACTAGAACTGTAATGTAGCTTTTTTCTTATTGAGGTTTCGAATCACTTTTTTTTGTTGCTAAAAGTGAAACTTTTTGTAGTGAAGGTTTTTAACTTTTGCTCATTGTCGCATTTGTGTCTTTTACCCCCCCCCCCCCCCCCCATTTTTTTTTTTTTTTGTATATTCTTATTCTCAAACGTCACAACTAATTTGTACATTTTTTTTCTTGATGATGTTTACTATGCAAAAGTTCATGTAAGACTTCATTTCCCTTTCATATTTTCAAATAAGAAAAAAGAGAAAGGTGGAATATTAGTTCCTATCAAAGCACGCTAAAAAAATACCGAAAACATTATTAGGACCAAAATGTGTTATTAATGAAGTTTAAGATAAGAATGTGCTGAAAAAAAAGTAAGGTGTATAAGTGCAACAATTACTAAACAGGCTTTCAGTGAAATTAAAATCATCGAAACAAAACAAAAAAAAAATGAAAGTGGTGTTGTTTAATTATACTAGTGGGGGGTCGTGCGACATAATTTAAGAAGTTTATCTTGTAAAATTTGTTCTTTGTCTGAGGATTGCAAAATCAGTTCGGAGAATGAATAAATTTAGTACTTGCAAAGGCATTACAGTAAACTTTAATTTGGAGCTTTTCAGTACTCAAATCAATTTGTTGCAACCTTTTGCCTTTGGACACGGGTTTACATATAAACAGATTGAAAGGTTGAACACTAGAACAGTACATCTCAACTTTTTTCAAGTTTCAACTCATATTATAAGAAGCCACGAGTCAAAATAGCAAAATAAGGAAAATATAAAGGGAAAAAGCAAAGAGACTCTTAACAAGTGATTAAACAGAAGATAAATTGAAAATGTCCTCATAGTTTTCTTACGTCTTCAAGATATAACCAATTCAGTTAGGACTGCAACTTTTATTAAATCCTCCCAAGTTTATGTGTAATGTGATTTTTGTTTGTGGAGTGTGGGGGCAAGTATGTATGGACAAATGAATAAACTCCATGTTTTTTATTGCCAACATAGTCAATATGTATTAACGAAATTAACACGAAGTTCAATGGTTTTACCTCATTGTAATCCTGCAAACCAAGACCTACCACATCCACGGGTTGCATAAATGGTCCTCCCCATTTGTGTTTAGTCATATGTCAAGTATAAAATTAAGTAGAAGTAAACAAGTAAAATTGGATATTATATTTCGGTGGAAATAAAATGTAGGGAAATATGGGATCAGCCGGAATGTCAAGTTTTAATTGCAAATCCCCACACACCACAATTGAGAATGATTCAAAATGAGAATATGAACATTTTATAATTGATTGCATAGGGGAAAAGTAAAGAATTAGGTACCAATTTGACTATTTGAGTAAATAATATTTACCTGTGAAAGCTCAAAAATGGAAAGTTAAGAAAATAAATGACCGCATGTATTTCTTATTTAAAAGGCATTGCATGTAGCTATGCAATCAGGAAAAGAATTTAAAATGGAATATAAATGTTTTATGTCCTGAACCTGCACGGAGGGAAGTGCAAGAAAGAATGGAGGTTTAGAAAATTCTTCTAGACTTGTATTTCCAATCCTCACAATATTAAGCATGGGTTGAAAGTTTCAAACACATAAAAACACCCCTAAATAAGATGAAAACGTTACTTGCAAGCAGCTAATATGGTAAGTAATCAATATCCCCATTAAACTCCCTTCATATTCCCTGTCTATGATACGAGAAAATGAAATAATCTTCACTAGAGCAACTGATATGAAAACCCATGCAGCCCATTTGACAAGCTAACAATAGCCATATTTTCAAATAAGCAAAAAGTAAAAATAAACAATAATAGAAATTTGATTGAATTAATAATGAGATGTTATTTTTTTTCCCAAAAAAGAGAGTAAATTGAACATACCTGACCAAGAAGAGCAAGAACATAATCATGATCTACGTCCAATACAATATTGAAAGCATTAAATGTTTATTCAACTCACGTATGTACCGACTGCATAAACCAACACTTAAACTTTGCAAAAAATATAAAACAATAGAAAAGTTTAGCATCTTGAGTCATTTTGTGCATCACATGGCAATCCTCTCATAAGATAAGATGAGATTTTAAATCGCATTCACAAATTCGCTGAATTCCAACTAAGGAAATTATTTAAATGCACAAGCACACGTGCATTTTATTTTTTCCTATTCTTTCCTCAAAATAAATGCTTCGTTATTCCACTTTTAGTCGGTCCTTATAGACTTGGCCAGAGATGCTGACATTAACTTTCAAACATGGAAATTATATACGAGCTTCTCGTAAAAGACATTCAGAGAAACAAAGTATTGAGAAGCCGTTAAAGTGACAAAATAATGCACATTGTAGCAAGTGATGCTAATGTTAATGGCAGCAAAAAGTCAATGGTCACTGAGATTACCAGTGGCTATAGGGGAGGAAGAAAGGTCAGAGTACATGTTATACCATTGTTTTCGAAGCTCCTCTTCAATAAGAGAAATAGCCACATCATCTGGAAATGATGGAACCTACACCAATGTTGAGACAAGAAATTAGCAACAAAAGAAAAGTTGAGTATGAAAATTAGAATAAAAAAAAGGCCTTTGCTAAAAATGTAAAAATACCTTAGATTGAGTTTGTGCTCAAAAGTATCTATTAAATGATTACAAAATTGATAGGAGTGTGCATAGATTTTGAATCTCAGTCATCTCTATGACATATAACAATCACCAGAGATGGATACCACAAGGATTCAGAGAGGACAACCATCCTAGTATTTAAAAATATCAAGATGATACTTGAACATCATATGACCTCCATCATATATAACAACAAACTATGCAAAAATGGATCCTATCATATATGTTTGCTAAAATCTATGCATTTGGTTTCTGCACTAATATGAACAGATATTTTTGATAAAGTTGGTTCACCATCAGGGGCGGACCCAGCACTCGGCGAGCCGGGGCGGCCGCCTCATTCTCAATTCTCGGGTTCGATTCTCTTTAATGGCATTTTCCCTTTCAGTTTTTAAACACGTCTATAATAAGTAATCTTAATTAATAATTATAGCAATGCTCAAGCAAAAGAAGTGTAGCTCACAGGATAGAAGTGCCATTTTGTGCATTAGAGGTGTGTGGTTCAATTCTATGCTTTTTCATTTTTTTTGTTTAATTTTTCAATACAATAAATAATAACTAAATAATTATATATTATAGTTTTTGTTTTCAAAATAATTTCTTTAAAAAAAACCATTGACTCTAATCATTACTTTATGATATATACACTTTTATTGTTAGATTTTATTAATTTATTTTTATAAAATTCAAATTTGAACAGTTTAATTGTTGTTTTTTTTTTAATATTCTTTTAAAAGTTCGAAAAATACTTTTTCTTTTGAGGTAAAAAATAGTTTTAGTTCTAAAAGTCATTGTTTTCAAAATTTTAAATAACTTTCTCAAAAACTCGGAGCTTGTCTTTACCATTTAATTATGTTTTATGTATAAACTATTTCGTTTTAGTTCGTAAAAAACTTGAAACTTGATTGTACATTTATGATTGAAAAATGTATTTTTTATTATTATTATTTCGGGTTGTATTGGATTATATTTTCAAATGTATATGAGTTTTTTACGTGTTAATGTATTTATATATTGATTGAAATTTTTTAACATTATTTAATTAAATATTAATAAAAAATCTTATTATTACGGTTGTGAACGACCGCCATACCTGACTTAATATCCTGGATCCACCATTGAGGGTCATCGATGAACAGATTTTATTAGCGAGTGCTCGTATATCCGACCTCTCTACGGCTTTAGGGCTTGTGGTACATGAAAATTTGCATGTTTTAGCTAAGCTTAAAAGTTGTACTTTATAAGTATTTTATTGGTTAAATGACAATTTGAAAGTGTACATTGAGCAAGAAGTTTTTTTAAAAAATTGATAATGAGACAATGTTGCAGCGCTTTCAAAAAATGAGACCACGGAAATTCCAATTATCTGAGCGTACAGTTACGAAGTGAAGTTGTATTACTTATTTTTCTTTTGGGTTGTATTGGATTATATTTTCATATTATATCATTCATACGTTTTAGTGTATTTATATATTAATCGAACAGTTTTTAATATTATTTAATTAAAAATTAATAATCAATAAAGTCATTCATGTCGTTGCGGTTAACAGTCAATGATCATCGGCCGCCCGTGCTGAACTTCAGGGCTGGATTCACCCCTGTTCACCATAACTTCTATAGACTATAGTTGGCATGNTTTAATTAAAAATTAATAATCAATAAAGTCATTCATGTCGTTGCGGTTAACAGTCAATGATCATCGGCCGCCCGTGCTGAACTTCAGGGCTGGATTCACCCCTGTTCACCATAACTTCTATAGACTATAGTTGGCATGCCATCAATGTTTTTTGATAAACTTTGACTTGTTCCCTCCATTTAAAATATTTTTATTTATCATTGATTAATATTTTTGCGATGCCTCTGGTATGCCAGTTTGACAAATAAATAAATAAAAGCATCTTATAGACAACAACCTGAAAATGTTAGTTTTACCCACAAAAAGATTTGTTATTACATCTGGAGAGGTGCTTCCCAATAGAAACGTTCTCTTCTGTGTGAAAAGCCCTCGCTACAATCAAATCCAAACTAAAACGACCCAGTCCAAATGAAATGGGGGCAATCACCCTGCATGTTTCTGCAAATGCAACAACTAGTAACCATTGAGACTAAAGACTATTTAAATGGAGATGAAAAGGCAGGGAAACCAAGAACAAGATTTTCAATTAAAAAAAGAAATTGATTAGTAAATTCAACATGAGTGCAACAAAATTATTTAGACTAATAATCTCTTTCAATCACTAAGTTAAAATCATACCAAATTTGTCACTAGGTCAAGGATGCACGATGTAGAAAAAAGTTGAAGAAAACTGGATGTTTATGAATACCTCCGAATATCAACATTAACTTTTAACCTTATGATGGCTCCTTCTACAAAGCGAAGCAATTTCTCACAATTCACCTGGTCAATGGATACTTCATTTGTCTGCTATTTAACCTAGCCTTTCAACAATTTAGTAAAATTGTTAGCAATCTAATTAAAAATAAGATACCATGCAATTAAAGAGTAATTGTTTTTAAACCATATATAAAAATTAAGATGATAAAATGCCCCTATACAAGTGCCTACTTATGATATCTCAACGTGTGCCATTTACCTAATAATGTGATTATGTTGGAAATTCAATGAAAATCAGCCTTGAGGTTGAATGAAAAACTGCAGCCATATATCAGTCGTTCCTCTCCTCTTCAGTTTCAGATTTAATTTCAGAATTCATGGAAATCAATTTCATCAGTTTCAGTTTCAGTTGTCCTCTTCAGTTTCTGAAATTCATTTTCAATTGCATTAATGGCCTCTCTCTTCCTCTATGTGTATAAATAGAAGAGCTCTCGGTTGGTTGAATAAACAAGGAGAAAAATACAAGCTTTCAAGCTTTCCTTCTAGCATCAAATTCATTCTTTCTGGTTCTAAGATTTTCTTTTCTGATTTCTTTGAGAGATAGATTGAATCACAGCTGGTTTGTTGGCGGTTAACGTAGTGCAATGTGAACCGACAATCGATTGTATCTTGAGAATCGAACACCGATCAAAAAATTCTTGCACTCCGGTGAGGCGGCGA
>CAIGRO010254594.1:0-10411 GCA_903798355.1 Fraxinus baroniana
CGAGTTGTACTATTTAAGAAAATAAAACCTACATACATTCAGGGTGTGTTTGAGCCACATTATTTTTAAAGAATATACATTTCGAAATAGTAGATTGACGGAGAATGTGTAGTTGAAAAAAAAAAAGAAGTTATTGATGTGATGAAAAATATTATTTTATTAAAAAATGTATGGTTGAAATGAGTAGAAGAATGATAATAAAAAAATTAGCTCAAATAAGGGCTAAGTTAATTATTAACACCAATAAAACATTTTGTATAGATGAACATAAAAAAGTAAAAAACTTAGTGCATCAAAATCTTATAAATTATAATTTCTTTTTTCCAACAAGGAATTAAATAAGATATCTGTTGACCCCAAAATATGTACTTAACAGATACCGGACCCATTCCTGTTACGTCAGTACGAATCCGGCGTGTTTCTACCGGAATGTAGACGGTAGTTAGATGTTTAAAGAACGCGGGAGACACTTTCCGGTAAGAGACAAAAATGTTTAGACTCCGACGGTATGATTGGAATGCAATCACGTTATCAATGATCGCCCAAGCAAAATAATTAAAAGATCAATCTCTTCCTTGTAATCGAATATGTGGAATGAAAGATATAATAAAAATGGTGTTTGTGTTGGAATCCTCCATATATTTGTGTTTTCTGAGTATAAAAAGAACAAAGTCTTTCACCCGAATGAAAGCATTTTTTCCCTCTTTTTGTACAAAGTGAATCTATTTATACTATTTTAATTGGTGTAATATCGTTGGATCCATAGACACGTGGTAACATCCTAGCGCCTGAAGCCTCACATCAGGGTCAATTCCAGGTATTTAATGCTTTGGACATAGGATTTGCCGTCCTAGTAGGCTGACACACTGACACCTCTTTATTGTTTGTTTTGTCAATCGTTTCTGAAAGATCTTCGAATCTATAGTGGAGGGCAGTGTCGGACCGACTGTATTAGGGTCTGCTCTTGCGGAGGGACCCCGGCGATGAAGAGCTTCGGATTCCTTTATCAAACCTTGGTGTAGGACTTCGGATGTTTCAGCGTTTGAGGCTCTTGGAGGAACCTCGGACCATCAAAATCTTGGTTGACTTTTTGCCAACCTGGCCGCTGGTGGCATAGGACTGCATACGTGGATCTCATTGCTTACGTGGCGCCATAAGTGGAATGATGATGTGGAACCCTCATTTTTGAGGGGAATTAATATCAATTTACAATTATGAGAATCCATGATATTATCCAACTCAATTCAATTATAACTTTATCATTTTCAATACTTTTCTTCGATCAAACATGGCCGGGGAAACATTCATGAATATCACCATCACGTTAATTAAAGGCATATCATTTTCCAATACTTGATGGTTAAGTAATTCTTGAAAAAAGTCTAAAATGTGATTCACACAAAGATATGTATTGTTTACACTATACCTTGGATTTTTTATTTTTTTTCTTTTTCTTTTTCTTTTGGAAAAGATAGTATCAGATGTATTTATGATTTTTGAATGATAATTTTATTGAATGTGAATTTTTTAAATCTTAATTCCTCCATGATTTGCTCCAAATGAACATGAACCAAAAAAGAAAGTAATCAAAAGAAAACATATAAAGTCCATCCAATTATTTTCAAAATATATTTCTCTCTATTTTCTTTTCAATTATATATTTTTCAATGAAATAATATTAAACACAAACTTTTTTTTATTTTTTTATTTTTATAACTACACATTTTTCATCAATTTACTATATTCAATTGCATTTTTTTTTTTTACAATAAAACGGAAAACAAACATGCTCTCACAGAGAAAATGAAACTTGGTACCCAAGTTTTTGAGTGGCATAAACGTGATATGCCTTAAAATTTTGAAATTATCACAATGACGTATTGCGACATTAGTTTACCTAGAAATTAGTAAAATAAAACCCTCAACACACACACACACACACACTCACTCACTCACTCTCTCTTTATCTAATTTCACTACGTATATCAGGAGTCGCACCCTGAATGCAATTCCAGAGTTCCTGCCATTGTGAATGCNTGGTGGCCTTTAATTTAATTTATTTCTTAGGTTCTTTTTCATTCATGCATTCACACATTAAAATAATTTAGAAGTAAATTAAATTTTTTTTGACGGCCTCTAATTTAATTTATTTCTTATGTTCATTTTCATTCATACATTCACACAATAAAATAATTTAGAAGTAAATTAATTTTTTTTTCTACTTTTTAACTATATATCCATTAAAAAAATACTATTTAAAATGTAGTTTTTTTTTTTTTTCAAACTAAAGGCTACCAAACATGTGCTTTGTAAATAATAATTAATGATTTGCCTTTAATTATAGTTATTCATCGATTTCTAACGCGATAAAGATTTACAAATGAATGTACAAGTAGTTTGATTCAAAGATTTAATCTTTTCATTAAATTATACTAGAGAAATTTGAAATGAGACTTATTTTGGCAACCATGTCACGAAAAATCACTGAAATTCGTGAAAAATATCATTATTAGAAACCAAATTGTGCCATTTTAGGACTAAGATGATACTCAGTCAATAGATCAGGTATCAGTCTTACAATTTCCCCACTAAATGATTCACTTCCCAAATCCCAATCGTGCCATTGGCCATTGCTGGCCTTAGCCGCCATTTGCCAATTTTGCTTACTTTTATTTCGGCTCTCACTCTATAAATGCGTAATGTGTACATACACACACCTCACCTCTTCATTCTTTGAACGCATTTTTTGATCGCTAGAGAAAGGTGAACGGCAGAGAAAGAAAGGGATTCCAAGAAACAAGCAGCTGAACGAGAGAAACAGAAACAAGACTAAGAACAAATCAGGTATACTAAATGTATAAATATTTATACGTATTTATCTGAAGTACAGTTTTCTAACCAAACATTTATCATCTGTTTGAATTTCCCTTTCCGTTCCTTAAGATTTTTGGTTTTTTATACGCCAACCGATCTTTGCTACAGTTACTTTTTGATAGTGGTATTGGAAACTGCTAAAAGAGGTATGAGTTAATATCATAGTTAATTCTGCAATTTTTTGATAAATAGATTGATCTTTATACTGTTGCATACGGGAAAATTCATAATAGAAGACTCCTAATCTACAAAAGTGTTTTACTTGTTTGGTTCTTTATATCTTCACATATATATCTATAAATGGAATAGGTGTATCTTATCCTTTTGACTGGTTGTTCCTTTTTTAAGTAAAGGGTTCCTTCTGAGAGTTTTGGAGGCTAGAGATTTATGTCGGCAAGGTCTGATTTGGCTGTTGTGTTTGAGGCTCAATTGAAGCTCTGTTCTTGTGTTTCTTCCTCTGTTTTCTGCATGAGACAATACCTCTTCGGTGCACTCCACCACAGTCTTAACCTTTTCTTTCCAACTGTTTCGATGCGTTTGAGGCTTAAAAGGTGCCATTTCTCCCTTAATTAAATCTTCATGGGGTTTTGTGGGTTATGAAAGTTGATATGAAATCAGAATTGATTGTGCTAATTTTTTTGTGTTGTGTGTTTGCAGGACTTGTTCAGGGGTGGAGTGTTTTGGAGGATTTCACATAAATCGATTATCAAAATTTTTCTTCTTCATCAGAGGCCCTCTTACTTGAAATTTTGGTTTTCTTGAAGCAATTTACTTGATTTTCTTTGAAAAGACAATTCTGTGGTGTTGGGTGGTTTAAAGCAAGATAATGATGCCGGGGCCTCGGAGATTAGGTCTAGTGAGTCAAGAAACCGTAGGTAAAAAACTATGTAACCGGGTAGAACCCACTAGATCCATGAAGAAAGTCCGGATCATCTGCAGTGACCCGGATGCTACCGACTCATCAGATGATGAAAGAGTCGGGACGACGAAGGTTAAGCATATTGTTCATGAAATTTGTTTTCCAATTGGGGACTCTTTTCCCCAACTTGAAGCCCCTGAAACAGAAACTTCTGTTCAGGATAGGAACAATGTTGCGAAAAACCCCAAGAGGAAAAGGGTTTTGGGTCTAAATTCGAGCAATTCGAGCTCCGTTCCGGGGAAATGCAGAGGTGTTCGACAGCGTAAGTGGGGTAAATGGGCTGCAGAAATTCGTGATCCATATAAAGGTAGAAGGATTTGGTTGGGTACGTATGATACTGCTGAAGAAGCATCGAAGGCATATGAAATCAAAAGACTAGAATTTGATGCTTGGGCTAAGGCTAATAGCATCGAGTCTGCAGAGAAAAGTTCAAATTATAATAGCAGAAATAATGGTAGCATGATGGTTTCCAATCTGGTTAGTAAGCATAATCAAAATCATAGTGTCATTTGTTTCTCTAATGATTCAAGTGGAACCTTGGCATCCCTTGCTTCACAGACTTCAAAGACGTCTCCATCTTCAGTTCTAGAGATGGATTATTTGACTTCAGTTTCTGCTTTCAGTTGCAAGCGTGATGATGATAAGATGGTACATAATGTTAATGCTTCTGAGCAGAACGAGGCTAATTGGGGATTAACAGACGAAGATGTTTCATTAGTGCTGCAATTTGTAGAAGGGATGGACTTAGATTTGGAACTTGAATCGCTACCATTGGAGTGTGATTCTGGGATACCAATTGATGATGATCTTCTCAGTGGTTTTCAAGATCTTCCAATTTGTGGGTTGGAAGATTGTGATCAACATCCATTGCCTGATTTTGACTTCAATTTCGACTGTGGTTGGATGGATGAAGTACCAACCCTCTTGAATGGGTCACCATTCAATACGCCATTCCCGTAAGCTTGGCATCCAAGTCATAATATGAATGTGAAGAATGTTAGTTCAAGAACTTGGAAAATAAGTTCTTAAGAATGCTTTGAGCGAGTATTTGTTTGTTTAAAGTGGTTGAAACTCAAAAGTGTGTGTTTGTTCAGATTGGTTCTGGATCTTATTCATCCTTTTGTTTCTCTATTTTGTTGTAATATGCGAGAATTTTGATTTTTTATGTCTTGGACTTGATTGAATTTCTATGAATGGAAAGGAGAATATTTTTGGAAAAACCCTGGCCAAGTAGAGAGAGGAGGGTTCAATATTTTTATGCTTGTTTTGAAGTTGTTGACTGCGAAATTTGAAATTAGCTTTGTAGTGTGTGGATTTTTGTGTTCATTGAACAGCTTGATTAGTCATATGGACTCTGTTGCTATACAGGTTCCGATGCTCAAGTTAGAATTGTATTTCACTTAACGATTGTGTTCCTGTACAAAGTGAGAATTCTCCCTTGATAGAAATTCATTTCATGGTGATGCTATTATGCAATGATGGGGTCCGTGTTATTTATGTCTAATTTAGCGAATATGGGTCCGTGTTATTTTGGTGCTAATCGAAAAGTTGGGAGCATTTGAGCTATCACAAGTAGTTTAAAAATAGGTGAGATTGAACCCCTATCAGTAAAATTTGTTGAATCAACTATGATAGAAATTAAATCCATAGAAATGTATTGAACATGTGTGGAGCTATAACTCAGTCAGATGGGCTTATAATTCGATTTGGGTGCTAGTGACTTGGAAATTACTATCTTTGGATTGAGACATTTCAATTATTTAAGTGAGACAACATTTTCATAGATTTTGTTTAATTGATGTGCACACTTGGTACCACCTAAAAGATATATTGGGTTAAAGTTTAAAAGTAAGCAAATTTACTTTTTTAGTAATTTTTTTTTTTTTAAGTATATTGAGTGGGTTATTAGTTACCAGTAGAAAAGTAATTTCTTAGAAACTAGTAGTAGATAAATACTACAAATAATTATTAGCTTAGCCAAATATTCCTGTTAATATCGTTTTCTATTTGAGATGACGTGTCCTCCAAGTTTTATTGAAATATTTGACACTTTCAATTGTTCTCTATTGCTGACTTTCTCTTCATTGGTCCAACTACAACGTGGTGGTTGATTCTGCTTTGATTAAACCATATGTACAAAAAAATTTCTGACAGAAGTTTTACACCCATTCACATGTGTGGGGTCCATCGGGATAAAAAATGAAAAAAAAAAAACCCACCCCCTACATTGTGTGTATTTGGTTTTCTTATGTGAAACAATGCTTCTGTACATGAAGCATGATTCAAGATGTTTTCAAAAATAAAGATGCCTGATCAGGGCCTACGTGGTCCTGTTCAAGTAGCAGCACCCATTTTTCAACGTTGTCCAAAGATTAAAGAAAATATATTTTAATTTTTTAGTTTTTTGGTTGACTAATTACCTAACAAATGTGTATTATAGGCAGGGGAGGGGACAATATTAATACTGTTTCTTGGATTCTATTTTGAAAGAGTCTTCCTTCGCATTTTGGTGGGCGTAAGCAAAGGTTCTGGGGCTCAAAGCTGCACGGAAAATCATTTTGCAATGCAAAGAGATGTTAGTCATGCTTCCATTGTGGATTACACTTCATCAAACCAACGGAATAACTTCTTGTATTGCCCAATCTAGCATACCAAACATGCTAATAGAATTTTGGTGAAAATATCAAAGATGTTATATATTTATTGTTGGAATTTCGGCAAGTATTTGGGACTGAACCAAATAACAGAATGAACATTTTGAAAGATATCAGTAAATTTAAAGAAATCCCTTCTCTTGGAAACTCTTAATGCAGTCGTCAAACATTTGATCCAGTGTTCTCAAAGGAGGAAGCCCCAACTTAATAATCTTGCTACTGTCCATGCTATGTGGGTTGTTATCTCCTTCTTGGCTGCTGCACCTACCAAAATTAAAACGAAAATATTTCATATTCAGTAAACTTTTACTCTGAGCATGCTTTCTCAGGACAGTAAAATCTGTGCAAATGGCATAATCCGTTCAATTTTGTTACGTAAAATGTTTGCTTACTTGTTTTCGTAAGGATAGGATGGATATTTAGCTTTTAGCATCTCAATTATCTCTGACCAATGTGCCACTGAGCTTGAGCATACGAGCCTTCCTGAGGCGTTGTTTTCCTCCATCGCTAAAATATGTGCAGACACAACATCATCTATGTGCACAAACCCTACAGTAGTATTTGGATATTCTCCTTTGTGGCCTAACAATAACTATAATCAGTGCACAAATCGTCCATACAAAAATAACTTAATTGCAATATCAATATATTCTTGTGGATTGAGCTAAATTCACAAAAGCTTTTCATTTCAAGAAAGAATCAACCAACATACAGCTCAACTTATAAGCCTTTTGTTCTTCAAAATCTCATTCTTAGTGATAAACAATATTTAGCAATCTATGGCACGAGAATAAATGTTTAAACCTGTAATGACAGCCAATATCAGTAGAAGTGTACTGGTTGGTTGAGGTGCAAGCAGAGGACCAACAACAAATGAAGGGTTCACCACCACAAGATCAATCCCACTTTTCTCTGCTACTTTCCAAGCTTCTTGTTCTGCTATAGTTTTTGCATAAGCATACCACAGCTACAAAGCAAGAATTTCTCGATGTTTTAGCAACCAATTTACATACAATGAATAAATCATTATTTGAAATATAACAGAGCTAGAAACATGTTACATTGTAGTCTTTACAGTAATTTGGATCGCTCCAATGAGATTCATTAAGTGGGCAAACTTGTTGGACATCATATCGGTATCTTATTGAAGAGCAGGAAGAAGTTAGTACAACCCTTTTCAAATTGGTCGCTTTCTTGCAGGAGTTTAGCACATTCAAGGTTCCCTTTATGCATGGATCAATCAGATTTTCCTGCAAGATATACAAAGGTCAGAATTCTATAACCAGATTCGGATACACAACTCTCATCATGCTTGCTAAGTAGTATATTTTGTTTTCACATAGCATGATTACTGCTAAAAAATGTCTGTAATTACAATTCATTTGTCTATCTTCAAACAAAGGTTGGACTGAGATTGATGCGTGGTCATTTAATTGCCATTCTTAAACTTAATCTTGGACAGAGCACGTAGCAGGCCTATTATATAGTTCTAACAGGAAACTCTAGGGGTTAAATTGGTCATCTTCAATTAATCTCGAATGGATTATATTTCATTTATGCAATACTGATTTGTTGCTAATAGGGAATTCATGCCAAGTAATTCTTTTCGAATGAATTGATGTTACTAGTTTAGGTAACACTTAGGCTAGTTAACTCTCATTCATATCTTGTTCTACACCATTCAGCATCTTTGATTATCATAACAGGATCCAACTGAAATTCTAATAGGATCCTTGTGCTCTTAAGCTTTAAGAGGTTCCATACAAATGTAATCTCGTAGAACTTCCATTTTCTCTAACTATTTGGAAAGATTGAGTTTCTTGAAGTCACTTGCCTGGATATTATTATCGTAGGGAACGAGCACTGGAGAAGCAGTATGGAATACTCCATCCACTCCCTCTACGGCTTCGTCAAAGCTTCCCTCCAACAGCAAGTCAGCTTTCATAATCTTGAGTCTATCCTTGGCTCCATTCAGCTCCCATAGAAAGCCAACCTTTTCTACATTTTCTGTTATAAGAGAAAACATGAGTAGCACAGCTGCAATCCCGATTTACTTATTGCATGAATCATCCATCTAAAAGGTTAAGCTATATTAAGTACAGAAATTGCAGGACAAATTTGACAAGGGGAGACTCAAACTTGGAATCCTTACCTGTTTCGATACTGTATTGAATAATTACCTCAATTAAAACCATAAATTGTTAGACATTATAAAACTTTTACTATCATTGTCACCACAGTTAAATTGTATGTTAGTATAAGTTATCAAACCAATTATTCTTAAAAACTGCTAATAGACAAGAGTAGCATGTGTAAATCTACAACATGAAGGCCATTAAATCAATCGGTCATCGCCTGTAAGTACTTCGATTAAGAAAGTGATTACATCTGAGGGTTCTTGAATACAAAAGTTAAGTAAATAAATAGGCTTAACTTAAACAAAATTGAAACACTGTTCCATAATCTCCCTTAGCTGTTTATCGTAGTACTCAATAAAATCTCAGTGATTCCCTCGTAACTCTTAACATTGAAGTGTAAAATGAAATTATGCAGTAAAAAATGAGATTTTGGATGGTAAAATTGAAAATTTACCGGGATCTCTTACTGTGGTCCTTACTTTGTGACCCCTTTCCAGAAGGGACTTAACCAGATAAGCTGCTATAAACCCTGTACCCCCAGTTACACAGTATTCCGGCATTTTCTCCCTATCTTCTTTCTCTATGAATCATTTTTACAAGGTTTATACGCCTATATATACACACACACATATATCTGTAGATACTGAGTAAATCATTATTTGAAAAAAGGGAGAAAATTAGGTCCTATGTCATGCCTTTCACCTTTGGAAAATTCTATATCTACCTAATTTTTTCCTAATATTTAAAAAATTAGGTGCGTGTGGTCCAGGCGCCCCCAATATGAGTCCCTTACTTGTCAATTTGGTAAAATATAACAGCCCTGTTTATTTCGAATTAAAATCAAATTTTAATATAATTAAAAGTCGAACAATCAATATTAACCACATTTTTCATGAATCTCACATCTTTTCAACCACACATTTCAAAAACTTCTATCACGATCTATTAAAAATCTAATTTTAATTTCCATCAAACACCTACTAGGTAAAAAATTAGGTACGTGTAACTTGATCCTCTTCACCTCTATGTCAATTTTGTTGTAATTTAACAATTTGAAGTTGAAAGAATGTGGGCAGCATCATGTTCAATGCATTGTAGGTTATTTTAGTGGGAATGCTGTTTAGTGTGAGGGATTCATGTGAATACGATGCTTTCCTTCTTGAAAATGACATACAAGTTACAGTTTCATTCTGTCTTAAGAAAAAGGATTATAAGATAACAAGACAGCAGAACATTCAAAGGAAACATTGCACGTTATTCTGAAATAGGGGCTTAGTCTCATATAGTGTGTCTGATTAATAATTTTATGGGATAATTAGGCCCATTAATTTTAAAAAAGAAATAATTAGAATACGCTTAAATTTACTAGTCAAGTCGAACATACATTGCACGTTATTCTGAAATACAAGACAGCAGAACATTCAAAGGAAACTATAGGAGACTGTGAACCAGGAATTTTTTATGCATCTTTTGATTTTGTCTCGGAAATGCCCAAATTTAGTTAGTTAGTACTTTTAAGGAGAAAAAAATCCCAAGATACCGTATTGTATGCTTTGACCATATTTATCTTTAAAATGACATTGCCACCCCCACACACATTACTGTCAATTTGGTTTGTCATCTCCTTGGCAGGTAAAATATTATCTATAATAGCGACAAGTTAATCCACGCAAAAATAAGTTAGGTAAGGGTGTTTTTCAAAGTCTGTTTGGTGTAGATTATTTTGAAATGTCCTTTTTTTTTTTTTGAAAGAATGTGGTTAAAAATGACTTTTTGAAAAATAAGTTATAAAAAATCTGTATGAAATAGGGGCTTAGTCTCATATA
>CAIGRO010254603.1:0-15579 GCA_903798355.1 Fraxinus baroniana
CATTTTTCATCTCCCTGTGGATATAACACCCCAAAGCTGCACTACAACTACCGCGTTATACTTTGGGCGTAATCAACATCAACACCACTCACGAATGTATATAAAATGTGGTATTTCAAATACTTTCGGAGTATTTTTCATTTCAAAAAAAGAGAGTTCTTCAGAAAATAACCCCCACTAGTCAAATACCACTTAATAAATGTTCTTGATTTTATAAAAATATTTTTAAAATTTAATTCAAGTCAAAATTATTTTTAATGCCTTTTATAAATTTATTTCAATAATAAATAAAAAATATATTTAATTATTTGAAAATTATTTTAGTTACATAAAGAAAAAAAAAGAATATTTGAGGGACCAATTTGCAACTTTTCAAATTGGTATTGGAATAAACAACATCCAAAAATAGTTTTGGGACCAACATGCAATTTTTCAAATTGCATTTCGAAGAATCAACATTCAAAAAATAGTTTGGGACCAACATGTAATTTTCCAAATTGCATTTGGTTTACAACCACCTCCATGCAATAGTTTTATTTTTTATTTTTTTACCGTTCATCGTCACGGTTCATCTTCAAAACGGGACATTTTAACAAATTTCTATCAAATTTTGGAAGGACATAACTTCTTCAATTTTAAGCCAAAATTAATGTTCTTTATATCGTTGGAAAGGTTTTGAGAAGGTATACCATCCATACCAAATGAACAGCACGAAATTTAACGTACAAGAAGTTATCATGCGATGAAATTTTGGTTTTCTCAACGAGGGTTCAATTTTTCTCTCAAAATATTAATCCACACAAAGTGAAATTTCCCAGATACATTCTACATAATATCATGCACATATGGTATAAATTTCATGAATTTATATGGACTATATCAACAGTTACCATTAACGACATTGAAGATTTTGGAAGAAAACAAAATTCATGCATTTCGATTATTCTAAACCATTTTTAGCATGTATTTAAGCAAGAATACAACCTACTTAGGCTCTGATACCAATGTAAATCATGCTTTCATGCTTTTAACCAAATTCTAAATTGTAAAACTTACTTAAAAATCTCAAAACGAGGTTGAATCACTTGCCTTTTAATTGCTTGCTTTCCACATCGTCTTCTACCCACTCCTTGGTTAAAAACTTGATCACAAAGGAAGAAATTTGATAGCTACAATCCATGAACCTAATTTGAGATGTTATATAAATCAAGCATCCACTCTCATATACTTTTCAACCTTTGAAGGAACTCGAATTTTTGCACATGTATATTTTTTGTTGTATAATGGAAGTAATATATATGGTTGAGGGTGATCGAAAGTTAATGTTAGGTATTTAATGTAATAGGCAAATCTGTGAACAGAAAAGACTAAAGTTGATATGTTGTAAAAAGTCAATGAGTAATGTGCAATTAGTGAAAGTTGTGTTATTTCAGGTCTAGGGTTTGAGAATATGAAAGAAGGAAAAATTACACGAAATTTCGCTAGACTGTTGCCAAGGTTTGGCTGGAGCGTCAGAAATAGAAACTGCATCGTCTAATTGTCGTGTCACCTCGCCTCGCCTCACCTTCGCTCGATCGACAACCTGCTCGAGCAACAGTGTCATCTGGAAATTTTTGAATTCATTTTTTAAAGGCTTTTTATCCGGTACATTCATTTCCTAACCTACATATAATTATTCAAATGCCACAAAACTATTTTACGAGATTGACCATTGAGAGAAACACATTCTATTGAGATCTTCTTCATATATTTTGCTTTCAACCTTCATCATGTTATTGGCTATTAACGATGAAAACATCAAATTTACAATCCAAATACCAAACTACTGATTCCTTCATATCTGTCAGAGTTCCTAAACATCAAGGAAAGGTGACTGGAGTTCCAATCGTTGAAGAATACGGTGTTCTTTGTGAATCCATAGGAAATAGATGATTTTACAAAGTTGGGAGTTGCTGCAGGAGAGCGTAATCTAGGTGAGATTTAGAAACTGCAATTGAGAGTTGGTGCAGGAGCACAAAATCTAGGAGAGCTGTTGGAATTGCAATCAGGAGGCCAGATAGTACGTGTCGTCGTCTAGTTTGGTAGATTATAAGTTATAAATCGTTTATAGTGGATTGTTGACTGACAAAGTGTCCGGAGCTTTTACCTAGTTGGAGTTTCTCCGTGATCAATTATGTGTTATTTATTGCTTTCATAACTGCGGTAATTCAACATAGGAAATTCTGAATTGCATGATTAACCATCTAGAAAATAATTAATAGTGAGTTGTTACTTTAATTGTTAAGTAATTTTAATTCCGCATAATCACCTATTCACCACCTTCTAGGTATAGTTTGGGTCAAACTTTGTATTTTCAATTGGTATTAGAGCCTTATTTTGATTCCTGGCCCTTAATAAATTCTAGATGAGTCAATTATTATCCTTTTTTTACGGAAGCAACTATGCTTATTGAAAAGTTCCCATGAGAGCCTTCTTTAAAGCTTTGGATGAACGTATTTGGCATAGCGTTCAAATTGGGTGGACTCCACCTTCAACTACTGTTGCAGGTGTAGTTACACCCGCTGATATTTCATTATGGACTAAAAATGACTTAGCTGAGTGTAATTGGAACTCTAAGGACATTCATGCCATGTTCATGGCTGTGTCTGCTGAAGAATTTAGGAGAGTTTCGATGTATGAGGCTGCGAAAGAAGTTTGGGACATCTTAGAAACCACACACGAAGGAACTAAAACAGTTAAAAGTTCCAAACTGCATAAGTTAACCTCTAGGTTTGAAAAAATTAGAATGAATCATGATGAATCATTCGATGAATTCTATGTGAAGCTGAGTGACATAGTTAATTCAAGTTTTAACCTAGGTGAGAAGATTCCCCAAGTCCAAGATTGTTAGAAAAGTCCTTAAATCTCTACCTGAAAGGTTTAGACCTAAAGTCACCGCGATTGAAGAAAGTAAGGACTTAGATGTTGTTAAGATAGAAGAACTCGTATGATCCATTCAAACCTATGAACTCATCGTTTCTCATCCTAAAAAGGTCAAATCCATAGCCATGAATAATGTTAGAGAAGAAGATAGAGAGTCTACTTATGCTAAGACGCTTAAGGACGACGAAATAACTTATTTCATTAAAAAACTTCAGAAGGTGATGATGAATAGGAGAAAGCCTCAAGAAAGGAAAAATGAAGTCCCTAATAAATTCTCGAAACATAGACGTAAGAAAAATAACTTTAGGACTCCCAATAAGAAAACTTAATATATTCGATGCCATATGTGTCAGGGTTTTTTTTTTTTTTAAAGGAAGGCATACCCTCTGAGAATTTATTAATGTGCCCTCACTTGTGGCCCTCCTTATGGCATCAATGTACTTAGTAATGAAAACTGTAAATGATGAAGTACTACTTTCCTTATAATGAAAGTAAATGATGAAGAATAAAGCAGTAAATAAGCAAGTACTACTTCCTTTACAATAAGAATTAATGTAAAAAAGACCAAAAGTAAGTACTGAAAGTTAATGTGAAATTCAAGCTTTGATACCTGGCAATCCATGTCTATCAACTTGTACTAATGCCCTAATATGTCGTGGAAGGTCAAGTGGTCCATATACCTGATATCGTCGATGAATCCAACCCTTAGTAGCAAGAGCATCTGCAACCTGATTTCCTTCTCTATAAATGTCGGAGACTCTATCTCTATTGAAGGATATGGTGTATGTTATATGTCTAAGTATACATTGAATAGCCCATGGTCCTCCACTTGTAGTGATACAATGAATAGCCACTAAAGAATCTAACTCAACCCAAATCGCTGAATAACCCAGTCCTTGAGCTAGTGAAAATTTATCAAGAATTGCCCGGAGCTCTACCTCTAATATCATGCATGATCCATATGTAATCAAGAAAGTACTGATACATTGTCCTGAGTGATCTCTTATGATGCCTCCCCCACTCGCATAACTATCTTTAATGCATCCATCAGTATTGATCTTAACAGAACCGATAATTGGAGTGCGCCACCAAACCAGAATAGGGAGAGAGGGGAGGAGGGTCCATAAAAATACCAAATATGGGTGCAAGTGTCAAATCCCTTCGCTAATTCACCACTCGTAACAGTCATTCCATATGAAGAAAGGAGATCATACGATAGACCCTCCAAATGACACGTTTGGCTACCATGCGAATCGCCCTATACTTCGTATCATTTCTCATGGTCCATAGATACCAAAATATCAGTAGAGAAATGATAATACGAATGTGTCCACAACGAACATAGTGTCCAAAATACCTTCATCTTTAGAATCTTTGTCTGATTCCCTTTCATGAACTCGTAGGTATCTAAAAAATATCCTCAAAATGCTTCCAACCCTGATTGGAGAAGCTACTACCAGTGAAAATATGACTAATAGTCTCAATCTCAGAACAACATTGGCAGCGAGANACCTCTGACGGACCCCCTCTCCTGCACTCATAGAAATCTGGAAAATGTCCCCAAAGTGTTGCCAAACCTGATCGGAGATGCTGCTTCTCGTGAAAATATGACTAATAGTCTCAATCTCAGAACAACATTGGCAGCGAGAAGCCAACTGGCATCCAATCCTCCCTTGAATAGCTATATCAACTGGAATGAGGCCCTGCCATAGTCGCCAATAGAAAAATGAGATAGTTACCGACAAAATGGAGCTCCATAGTAAACAGTACGAATCCTGATATTGGCATTCTGAATGTACGAGCTACCAAGCTGACTTGGTAATGAACCTACCATTCGATGTATTTCGCTAAAAAATTCGATCCGATGCATTAGTACATAAAGGTATAGCTCCTATCTGCTTTGCCATAAGAGGAGGAAGAACCTGTAATAAACGTCCAATAGCCCACCTAGTATCATTAAAGAAATCCTGTACCCTTGCAGATGTGTGCTGTCTTTGTGGGAATAGGGATGCTAATATGGTCTCACCTATCCAACAATCATGCCAAAAGAAAATTTGACCTTCTCCAAACTGCCAACCAATGTGTGCCTCTGTCCGGGGACCAACTAATTTCAGCCTTTTCCAGGTAGGAGAAGTTGAGTAGGAAACTGCTGCGAATAAAGGATACGACCCCATACAATATTGTCCCGTAAGAATTGGGCCCAAAGAGATCTCTGAGAACGAAACAATCACCAGAGTTCATGGAGAAGGTGTCCGTGACATCCTATAATCTCCTAAGGCCTAGACCATCCTCATCAGTAGGAAGGCAAATCTCATTCCAGCTCCGCCAATGTAAATGACATACCTGTTCTTTGGAATCCCACATGAATCGCGCAAAGATGCTCTCATGTTTCTTCAGAATAACCTTAGGGGGCTGCATGATCTGGAAAATATGTAATGGAATAGAGGAGAGCACAGACCTCAGCAATATACGACCCCCGTATGATAAAAGTCGTGAAGCCCAACTTGAGATCTTGTTCTTGACCTTCTAGATAAGGTCATCATAAATGAAGCTCCTTTTGGTCCCTTTAAACAAGGGAACACCTAGATAAGTAAAAGGTTGTTGCTGGTGTCGAAAACTAGTTAAAATCTCTAATCGTCTGATCTGACTAGTAGATGTCCGTCTGGGTAGTACGAGTCCGCTCTTGTCCCTATTCACCAATTGACCAGAAACCCCCTCATAATGCTTCGGACAACTTAGGATCCTCCTGATAGACTATTTCGACCATTGGCGAATATGATCATATTATCAGTGAATGAAAGGTATGAGACAAGAGAATTGTCTCCATGTCGATAGCACATACTAGGATACTCCCGAAACATCTGAGTGAGCAAGCGTGAGAAGTAATTTGGAGCTATAATGAACAATGATGGCGATATAGGATCTCCTTGTCTAAACCCTAGTGGGGAGGGAAAAAAACCACATGGGCGGCCATTAAGGAGAACAGAAAAATAACATTCCGAGATGTACCGCCTAATCCTGTCGATCCAAATCTGATCAAATCCAAAAGGCCTCTAATATAGAATAAATGAAGCCCCAATCCATACGATCATATGCTTTAGCCATGTCTAGTTTCAACATAGTGTTACCCTCTCGCACTCTATTATCCAAAGTATGGAGAAGCTCCTGAACCAATAGAACATTGTCTCCAATTAGGCGTCTAGGTATGAACTCACTCTATTGAGGACAGATAATGCACGATAACAGTTTACTCACTCTAGTGTTCAAATGCTTAGTGATAAGCTTATTGAACACAGTACATAAACTGATAGGTTTGAAGTTGGTCCATCTGTAAGCACCGTCCTTCTTAGGGAACAATGCTATAGTAGTAGGAGTAAAACCTCATAGAAGATGGACGCCTTCAAAGAAATCCAAGACGACCTTGTATACATCATCCTGAATAATGTCCCAGTAAAACTGGAAGAAAAGGGATGAAAATCCATCCGGTCCAGCAGCACTATCAGCATCTATACTAAACATCACCTCTTGCACCTTATGAATCAAAGTGATGCAGTTTAGTGCTAAATAATCATCCTCCGTCAAAAGCCTGTGGATGATATCAAAACGAATGGGGTCCATCGGCTGTGTAGGAACATATAGAAGATCATGATAGAATGCAATAGCTAAAGTCTAAATGTCAGTAGGAGTAGCTAAGATTTCTCGTGTATGCGTCCTAATGGACCTAAAACGCGATTTGATCTGACGACCCTGAACCATCGCATGGAAATATCGAGTATTGTAATATCCTTCACATGCATATCATGAACCGGCCTTTTGCTTCAAAAAACCCTAATCAATAAATAAGGCCTGGTTCAAAACTGTTTGGGAGTGATGTAATAGGTCACGATGTTCTGATGTTGGTTCTTTATTATATATAGTCTCTGCCTCATTCACCCTATCCTCAACATCTCACACCCATCAGAAAACATCTCCAAACATATATCGATTCTACCAATGCGACCCTATTTCAGCCTAAAGAACTTCTCCCAAAAAGCAGCCATCCCCGTAAGATAAGTAGGAAGCGACCACTTCTGAGCAACAAAGGATGAAAATTCATGATGCTTGGTCCAAACGTTGAGAAATCTGAAAGGTCTAGTCCCCAAATCATCATCAGAGGTCCACTGAAGTAATAAAGGCGAATGATCAGAAGAAGTATGATTCAAGTACCTCACTATAAGCTATCGATAGAATGCTGCAGCTGTAGAATTGATGAGTACCCTATCCAATCTCTTTCTGACTTGACCTTTAGACCAAGTATAACGATTCCCAAAGAAACCTACGTCCTCCAAACTATAATCTAACATCATATCAGAGAAAGCAATAGTGCTTCGATCATGAGTATTATGACCAGTGTGCTCACCATCATGTGTAATAATGTTAAAGTCTCCCCCAACTAACCAAGGGTCATCTATATCAAGGAAAATATGGTGAAGGCCCTATGACAAATCCCTCCTTCTAGCTACATCCCATCAAGTATAGACATGAGTCATATATATAGGACGAGCTAGTCTGGGATCCTCAACTCTAACATAAAGGAATTGGGGATGATCAACAATAACATTAACAGTAGTCCCCGAGTTCCAAAAAAACCAGACCTTGTTCGACTCATTCTGAACTCTAGTGTTAAAGCACAATATCGTTGAATATATACAAATCTATGCTGAAGGACAAAAGGCTCCAGAATAACAAAAAGATAAACCTGATGAAGCTGTATAAGTTTCCTCAAGCGCCGGTGAGTAGTACACTAGCTACACCTCTCGTATTTCATATGATGGTACTTATTTAGATGTACATGAAGAAGTATCCTATTACTGACTCCTGGTTACCATCCTAGGAAATGAAGTACCATTGACTTTCAAATTTCTTTTCTGACCAACTTGGACAAAACCATCCTCCTTTATCCTACCAGTCATACTTGCCAAGTCATCAGCAAAAGATCAACGATATAAACCCTGTTGATGAACTTCAATATGAGAAAAAACATCAAAATCTGACTGATCTATGGATAAAAAGCCTCCATATTCTGCTGACAAGGTGTAGAGATAACATGAACATCTGGTTCCATATAACCATGTTGCCTCTCTAACAAATCAGCCAAGAGAGGATCAAAATATGTAGAATTAACCATCATAGGAGCACTGCTGATGGGGTCCAAAGATTGAACTGCTAAAAGAGGAGCTGGTGTAATAACAGGAGAAATCTGAGTATCCACCCTAATGGGAGTAACTACAGAATAATCTGATTGTAGATATGTCGTAATCTGTAGAGCAGTATTGCTAATAACAGTTGGAGGTGTATACATACCCTAGCCATATGACTAGCATCATTCTGTATTGTAGCGACGGTGATAATAGGAATAATAGTGGTAACACTCTGTAGAGTAGAGTGCGAAATCACATTTGATGCACCGTCTTGTCTCTTCTGATTGCGCTTAATCGGCGTCCATCTCTGACGAGATGCAATCACAACCTTCTTCACTTTATCCTTATCCTTAGCCTGAATAGGCCTAGAAATCTGGTCAACAACAGAAAGGGACACAAAAGGTTGTGTAGTACGGGGACCACTAGAACAGGTCTCATCAGAATGTCCAAAATGTCTACATCGAAAGCAAAAGTTTGGCACCTTATCGTATACAACAGGCTGCCAATATCCTCCCCTCTTTTCCCTCTCTATCCATACTATGTCAGGGAGTTTACACTCCAAATCAACCTCAATACAAACTTGTGCCTCACTAGGTCGTCGAAGATCAGAAGTAGCTTCATCAATACGAAGTGGGAGCCCAATACCTTTAGCAATGCCAAATAATGTACTCTAAGCCCGAAAATGAATAGGAAGCAAAGGAAATGATACCCAAACTGGAGCAATAGGAGCCTCATGCTTTGGAGTAAAACTGGGGGTCCACTTAGAAACACGTATGGGACAACCATTAATATACCAAGTGGGTTTGAGGAATAATTGTGAATAATCATCCTCGTACACCATATGAATTAAAATGTGTGCGTCATCAATTAGGCCAATCTCATAATCACCAATAAAACCAAAGCGCAAAAAAAATTTCGTGTACCTTAATCATAGAAGGTTTGCGGTGATAAATTTACCAATAAGGGTAAACCTGTATGCCTCTGCCAAGAATTGTTCATCCAACTCATCAAAAAAAAGAGCAGGCTTCACCATGGTGGATGTACAATTCCTTAGAAACCAAACTGTGATCTCTAGTGTCTTGAGGAGCTCGAAGTACATTAGCAAAAGATTTCCTTTGACTCATCTCAGCCTGAGTAACAATCGGTCTATTATAGACAGTTGTAGCATAAGACCGTGGAGCATAAGTATTAACTAGAGTACCAAAAGAGGTAATAAGTGATCTAGATGAGTTCAGAATTGTGGAATTGCACAGAGGGGGCCGCACATAATAGCCATGTGCCGATGGTCCAATGGTGCATAGGCTGACGCGTGAGTCATCACTTGGCGCCTGATTAGATCTATATCCCATAATTGAAGCCTGCTAAGATCGATTCCGATTAGCATTTGTGTGCATAAAAGCTACAAAATCCATTTTGAGCTTAACTCGTGTTGATGGTTCAAAATTGGCGGTGAGATTCGTCAAGCTATTAACCAAAGGCATTGACTGAGAAGATGCATTGATAGTAGCAAAATTCAGTGGAGGGTTTATTTTGTCATGCATAGAATCCATATCACCAGACTTTAGAATTGATGGGGGCTCATTGATCGGGCATTGAAGGATTGAATTGGGTCCTGATTGATCAATAGTTTTATCAATTGAAGTGTTACCCATAAGCTTATGAATTCAATTGCAGTTATATTGGCCGAATTTGGCTCAAGAACATCAATATGAGTGTCAACTGAATATCTTAAATCTACTTCTCCAACACCTTGCCTACGTGAATCCAATTCAACATTGGAGATGTTAATTGGCTCAATTGGTTGTTGACCCATGAAATTCCCATCAACAATTGAATTGCTAGGTGTCGAATTAAACATTTGAAGTAGCAATGAATCATCAAAATCCTTGGTACCAAATTTTACACATAAGGCTCGACCTCCCTCCACAAATTGAGTCTGATCTGGGCGTAATTGGGTCTGACCTATTAGTGGGTCAGCTGATCCCAAGGAAGACGAACCCAACCAAAGTGGTCCGACACCCTGGGTTGGCTGGATGGCGCCGGAATCACAATTCTTCGAACTGCGTAGAGAAGAACTCGTGACGGCATAGTTTCATGAATTAATTCAGTTTGATGTTGTGTTGTTTGGAATGAATTTAGGCCATATTCTGAGTCACCTGGACCTGGGCAGATAGTTCGTGGTGGTCCTCGACCGTGACGGTGGTCGGAGGAGAGATTTTGCAGAATTTCAAGTTGCTAGTTTTGACTCATGATTTCAGGTGTATAAGTGGGTGATATGGGGGGTTGTTGGGTGGAAATGGTAGAGGAAGTTGAGGAGATTAAGTTGGTAGTGATATTCGACAATTTTGGTGGCCAAAATGAGGTAGAAATTGGGTCTATAACCGATGGCTAAGGTATATACAAGAAGACGGATTCTCCTGATGAAACTTCAATCACTACTCATTCCATGTATGTCAGGCTTACAATCAGTATAGGGATGGATGTCCTAACTTGAAAAAGAGTTCGAATAAAGAAAGACATAAAGCATTAGCGGTGATCTTGAGTGCTTAGAGTGACACATCTGGTGGTGAGGATGAACAAAATTTCATGGCCTTCACATCTATAGCTATGATTGAATCTAATAAGGAAATTGAAAAGGTTGAAAGTGATGAACAGAGTGAGAAATCAGAGGAAGAATCTGAGGATGAACCTTATATTCACGAATCTTATCGTGAACTATTTGAGGACAGTCTTAAGATTAAAAGGTCATTAAAGCTGTATTGAAAAAGGTAAATGATCTTGAAAGAAAAACTCAAATATGACCTTCAGGACTCTACCAAAAATCTGAGTGAGTTGAAGCTTGTTAATGAGAAATTGGAAGCCAAAATTAATTCCTTAACAAGTGATCTTGAAAATGTAACACTCAACTCCAATCATTCATGAGTGGTTCACAGAAACTTGATAATCTGTTGGGGATGAACATGTCTGTTGGAAATAGGCATGGTCTGGATTATATTCAAAATGGTAATACTACTGCGAGTACATTCAAGACAACGTTCATCCCGGCTACTAACAAAGCTCAAAATACTATTTATCCTGAACCAAAGAGTAAGAATGTCCTAGGATCGAGACCTACTAGACAACGTAGGGCCAATGGTCCTACATATCTGCAATAACCTCCGAGCAGGTTTGAACCTAGGTTCATTCCCACCTGTCACCATTGTGGCACTCTGGGACACACAAGACTTAGGTATTGTAAACTTGTAACTAAAAGTAAAAGTCAAGATTTCACTAGCAAGGTTAACTTCCTCGCCAATCAGTTTAGCCACTTAACTGAGATGATGACTCGGTCAACTAGAATCACTTCTACTTCTAAAAAGGTATGGGTTAAAAAGAGCGATCTGGAAGGTCATGCGATTGATCGTGCTCTTATAGGTAAGAGCATTCATATTTCTCCATGATTAGTTTCTTAGGTGCATGCATGTGTTGTTCAAGTCCATTCATTTTTGCATACATCTTACTTATTCGTGTTTTCTTTTTAGTTCGTTTTCTGTTTTTATTTTTTTATATATTGATTTTTTAATTATAAAAAGAATTTGGGTTACTAGACATTTCATGGTGCTCTTAAATATAGTATTTGTGACCAAGTAAACAACAAAAAAATGGAACATCGAAATAAAAAAAATGCGGGAATTTTTTTTTTTTTTTTTTTTTTTTTATCTTAACATACATTGAACTTGATTTTGTTGGTTGTGATTAAGCATGAGTTTATTTGATGAGCTGTAGCATAATTTCCATTGCTAGCTCAGGTTATTTATGTAGTACTAGTATAGGTCTTTCATACACCACCTACACTGCACACACTATGATCTTGTTAGTGAGACTCTACCGCGTGTGTGAGATTTGGAATGGCAGTCACGTGTTAGTAGGGTGATTTTGAACATGAATTGACCTTATTTATTAGACGTAAGCTCAAGATTATCCCTGATAAAAAATTATAAACAATAAAGGAAAAGGCTCAATATCTTATGCTCTTTTTCGAAGCCTATTTGACTTGAGCAATTAAGTCTGCGGGGTTTCTCACAACCGGTGCTTAGGGTCAACTGACTTGGGTTAACGGGCATAAAACTTGCTACATGGGTCATTTTAGTCATTTAATGGAAAAGAGCCTACACTTAAGATGTAAAAATAATTATGAGCTTCCATATTTAAAGTTGTGAAATAAAAAATATGCTAAAAGTTAGGGGGAGAAAATAAATAATCTTTACCAAATGAGCTTTCATGTATAGATTCTAATGTGCTTTACTTGGGTTTACTTTCATAAGTAGAGGAATATCCTTATTGACAATGATGGTATGCAAGTCCTTTCTCACAAAAGTAAGATTTGGAATTCTACTACTAGAGGACTAATGACACTTTATACATATGAGTCATTTATACAATTTACTCAATGATTATTGAGTCAATTGTGTGTGAAGATTTATTGTTCATTGCTTATACTTATGCCTAATAACACCTGCTTTGTTGGGTTATTGCATGATATTTCTTGGTCCATTGTCATTTTGATGCAAAAAGGGGGGCTTTTTTTTTTTTTTTTTTGCAAACTGAAGTTACAGACTTACACACTCAGCGCAGTGACGATAGTGAAGAAGGAGAGATGGAGAAGATGAGTTGTTCATTGTTGGACCTTTTTTTTTTTTTTTTAAATCCTGGGCTTTTCTTTAGTTGGGCCCCACACTTTATTGCATATTGCATTAACATGTTTTGATTAAAATGATAAATTTCTTGACTCAAAAGGCATTAATTGATATACCTTCAGTATTGCTAGATTAAGTTTTGATGTTTTGTAGTATCAATGTTTCGTTTTGGTACGTTGTGTTGTATTGATATTACATCTTAATTTAGCTTATAATATGAAATTGAAAAGATGCATTATGAATTATAAACCGCCTAAATCACTTTTACACCGTGAACTGCTTGAACTGTTTTTACACTTAATACTATTTCACATACATTTTACACTGGATATTTGAGTTGTCTATTTCAGGAAACAGGTGTTGAAAAATGAAATGCAGAATTCGTTTAAGATAGTTATTGGTTGTGTCAGTTTTTGAGTCTTAAATTTGCTTTACAATAACCTTGACTTTAGATTGTAGTTTTGTCACAGAATGCCAAATGGGGAGCTTGTTAGGTATTTAATGTAGTTGGTAAATATGTGAACAAAAAGGACTAAAGTTGATATGGTGTAAAAAGTCAAGGAGTAATGTGCAATTAGTAAAAGTTGTGTTATTTTAGGTCTAGGGTTCGAGAATGGAAAAGAAGGAAAAAAGGCGCGGAATTTTGCTAGACTGTCTCCAAGGTTTGGTTCGAGTTTCAAAAACAGAAACTGTATCGCTTGACTATCGCTCGAGTGACAGTGTCATCCAGGAATTTTTTAATTCATTTTTAAAGGTTTTTTATCTGGCTCATTCATTTCCTAACCTACATATAAATATCCAAACACCATAGAACGGTTTTACAAGGTTAAACATTGAGAGAGACACATTCCATTGAGATGAACTTCATATATTTTGCTTTCAACCTTCGTCCTGTTATTGGCTATTCACGGTGAAAACATCAAATTTACAATTCAATTACTAAACTGTTGCTTCCTTCATATCTGTCAGAGTTTCTAAAGATCAAGGGAAGGTGACTAGAGTTCTAGTCGTTGAAGAACACAGTATTCTTCGTGAATCCACAGGAGATAGATGATTTCACAAAGTTGAGAGTTGCTGCAGGAGAGCGCAATCTAGGAGAGATTTGAAAACTGCAGCTGAGAGTTGGTGCTGAAGCTCAAAATTCAGGAGAGATATTAGAATTGCAGTCAGGAGGTCAGATAATATGTGTCTTCGTCTAGTCTAATATACTATAAGTTATAAATCTTTTATAGTGGATTGTTGACTGGCAAAGTGCCCAAAATTTTTACTCAGTTGGCATTTCTCCATTATCAATTCTGTGTTATTTATTGCTTTCATAATTGCGGTAATTCAACATAAGAAAATCTGAATTGCATGATTAACTATCTAGAAAATAATTAATAGTGACTTATTATTACTTAATTGTTAAGTAATTTTAATTCCGCATAATCATCTATTCACCCCCCCTCCCCCCCTCTAGGTACAATTTGGGTCAAATTTCATATTTTCAATGAAATTTTAAACTCAAAATTTAACTTTTACCTCCTAATAATATCCTATACAAATTGGGTCGGGTCAATCCACATGTGCAACCCGTTTTCTTCCAATAGTTTGTGAATTATTTTTACTTTTATTATTGATCATTACTTTGAATTACTTAATCCCTAATTCAGTAATTTGTGAACAGTAACCAGCCAAGAGATATGTTATTTGTTTAGACCTCATACTAAAAGTTGGAATTGAACCGTGGGGCTATGCATAATATTGAGAATTGCTTGTTATAGTCAACTGCAGATGAATAGAAGAGATTTTTCTATAATGATCTAGATTCGCAGTTATGAAAATCATCTCTGCCCGGCTTCCAAGTATAGGGTGTGAACACGGCATAAATGAGTCTGATATGTGAAAACTGTGGGGGCTATGATATACTAAGAATTACATGTTATTGGCCACTCTAAGATAAACTTAAGAAATTTCTAGAATGATCCACGTGTAATAAAATAATGTATTCATTTTATTGGAAAAATTGGTTATGTAGCATCTGTTTCGGGGTGGTAAAGAGCACTCCTTTGTGACATGAACAGGTTTGTAGGTAATTTCTTCGCCATGCAACAATTTAAAAGGACAGGAGACCGGATAGGTTTGAATGCAATCCATAGTCGCAAACATATAATCCATGACCAGAGCAACATCCAAATTTCTATTTGTTGAAAAATCATAATGGTGGTAATTACATTACATTAATCCTCAGTAAGAAAGGAAGACTTACCAGGAAAACTTCCTTGTGTAATTGCCGGAGACTTTGGACAATAGACTGATTATTTAATCCGAGAAAACAACTAAAAATATATAGAGAATGAGAAATGAACCATAACAAAGCTAAATAAATCAATGGCATATAATGAAGTTGGAATCGTCATGCAATCCTCCGACTTCATTGTTTATTTTAAAATTGATTTTGTGATTAAGGTCGACGACGAGGTCGAAGTAGTCATACTTGAGTTCAAGTCGGATGGTGTAGATAAGTCGTATCATTTTGATAAGGTCAGAATAAAAGTTTTGAGGATGAACGAATAATGATACTGTTGACACACTAAAAATGCAGCCCAAGTTTAAAGGCCCAACGAGCACAACCCAAAACTGAAGCCCAACATGAAAGTCTAACGGAGGCCCAGAAAAAAGGAAGCATCATCGCCCAAACCCGTAAGACGCCCAGAGGCTGAGCGAATGAAGCACTGTACCATCGCCCAGAGCGATAGCCTCAATATCGCCCAAGCCTTCAAATCGCCCAAAGGCAGACAAGTCTTAAGACCAAGTGCTAT
>CAIGRO010254651.1:0-14739 GCA_903798355.1 Fraxinus baroniana
TATTAAACAAGTAAACAAACTCTTAAAACATGGTTTTTACAATGTTTTGAAAATCGGTCTGAACATCGATTCGAAAAAGATTAAGAGTCAAGGTTCAAGAAATTCAATCGATATCAAACAGGATACCAAAATTAAATAAATAAATAAACACACAAACTATAAAAAATATTTTTTTTTTAAATTTTAGTATTACTAGTTCAAAGGAAATATAAATATATGTTTGTAACTAGATTTATTATCCTATATTTAATTTTGAAACCGCAAAAACTAAAAATTTGATCAATAATTTGCTTTGAAATTATTTTTGTGGGGGCATTTAAACTCTCTGAAAATAATTCACATGGCTTGTTTGGCATTTTAGTAAATCCTTTTATCCTACATCGGATGGCTATCAGTGGAAGAAGTTTTGTCTTTAAAAGACATCACTTGGTAAATTGGGAAGCATCTTGCATCTCTCATCGAATGGAAATGAAACTTCCTTTAAAGGGAAAAATTCACAATTAACGGATTAACTATGCACAATTCAAAAATCAGGTTTTAAGCTTAATTAATGTAAAAACCAGGTATTTATTTATCAATTAAATATAATAAAATCTCACAAATCAAAAATTTTATAGGTCACAGATAAAAAAAAAATTATAGGTCACAATTTATCAATCACTTGCATATTTTCAAATTTGTTAGTAATAAATTATAGAATTTTAAGGTCACGGTTTATTTTATTGGTCACAGATAAAAAGTTATAGGTCACAATTTATCAATCAATCACACATTTTCAAATTTGTTGGCCAAAATCATCGAATTTTAAGGTCTCAGTTAAACAGTTGGTCACAGGTAACCAAATAGTGGGTCACATACGACCACCACCTACTCCGTCATCGTCGCCGCTGCCTATACAGTACCACCACCACTAACACCATGACATTACAACCAACAAAATCGCCACCACCAGATCCAATCGACTGCTAACAAAAACCATGACAATCAACTCTTTCATATCTCTAGCCACCAACAACTACATGTCGCCACCACCAAATCCAAATCCAACGCCAACCCATAACCGCCGCCACCACTACACCACACCACACCACACCATACCATACCACACCACTACCACAACATCACCACCAACAAAACCGTCACCACCAGATCCAACAAAAAATCCTAAACCCATCACTAATTCCATCCACGTCGCCGCCACCAGATCCATACCATCCCCGTTGCCAACAATAACAAAGACATCACTACACCACAACCACCACCCACCACAAACCCGCCACCACTTCCAACCCCGTCGTCGCCGCCAACTATGCCACCACCCTACCAACAAAATCATCAAGTTCGCCACCACACAAACATCATCCTACCTCCACACAAAACACCATCCAATGATCATAAGCAGTGCGGTGCCATCTCCAAGCCGTACCACAGCCGCTAACTCGCAAACCATGGGCCACGAAAAATCGTTGGAGAAACACCACAAATCGGAAAAAATTTCAGATCGCCGCCCCTGCACTTCCGCGCGCAGAGGGTTGGACCTCTTCATTAAGCAGTGCGGTGCAACTTAAGTGGTGGCGAAGGCGCGGTTCCCGTGGCGAGTGCTCCGACGATAACGGCGACGACGTTTGACAAAGGGGAAGGCATGAGAAGGAGATGAAGAAAATAGGGATGTAGAGGGAGAGTGAGAAGAATGAAACAAAATTAGGGTTTGTAATTGAATTGTGTGAAACCATTTAACATATAATTATTATGTAATACCTGATTTTTTATTAAATAAAGTTTAAATCTGATTTTTGAATTCGTTATGTAATTTCCTCTCTTTTAAAATGATAATACTTGACATAGTTTATTTGGGCTTGCAATAGCCTATGAGCCCACTAAAACAATTAAAAATTTGTTAAAATCAATTAAATCGTGACCGGTTTGTTGGTTCACGGTTAAATCGGTTGGTTTTATTAAGCTCTTGTTAGATTTTCATTTATTCCAAAATACATTTTTCTCCATTCTTTTCAACCACACATTTTTCATTAAAATAATATTACATGCAACCCAAAATCTTTCCTTATTTTTAACTATACAATCTCCATTAATCTACTATTCTAAAATGCATTCTATACAAAAAAAAATAGGGCTCAAACAAGCCCTATAGTTATCGATTCTTCCTTTTATGATTAATATAGTATAATCGGACATGATTTGGGGTTGGTTCCTAGTTTTACAGGTTGAACTGGCTGGTTGACCCGATTTTTATAACATTGGATTTTTTATTGCGATTTTAATTATATTTAGATCTTGTGGTCAGTGATAAATTTATCCATCAATGAATTAATATGTCGTATCATTAATGTTTAGTATAAACTAAGCACGATGCTCACTATATCATTTTTCTATCTATTTATATAATAGTTTATTTTATTTTATCGTCAAAAAGTCATAAGAAATATTATTTAACCGTTGAATTAAGTTGTTTTAAACGGTCTAGTTTAGGTCTTGTCAAATAATTTTAAACGTCTAGTTTGAAACTATGTTGAAAATCGCTGGACTGCTTATGGCTCCAATTGATAATTGTACCATAATTGATGTTGCACATAATTATTATGTGACACCCTAAAATTAAAAATGGTAAAAAGAAGGTTAGGACAATATCTTTAGATTACAAATGCCATAATTGATGTACGTGTTGTCCTATCCTAAATGGAGCAAAGAATCCCCACCTTGGTAAACTGAGCGTGACGAGGAACATGGTTTGGCCATAAATTCCTCGAAATCAACTCCATTTTTTAATTTTTAACTTTTATGTTTTACAATTTATTGAAGATACAACACTGACTTCAGGAAAATTCCAGATTTGTGTGGATTCATCTCATTTCTTGAACCTACTTCCTCAAGGAGATTGTAGAATAATCTGGATGCAGCCATCACTGTAATTTGTAGAATAATCTGGAGATGCAACCACTGACATACGAGAGAGAGAGAGAGCAAGTGAGTGAGTGACAGAAAAGTGTGCTGCTGAAAAATAGCTATTGGAGTGATTGTTTTCATTTTGAGTGACATTGGTGTATATGTCCAAAGTTGTATAAGTGATTCTATATCAATAAAATAGTTCTTTTTGAGTTTTAAATTCAACAATTTGGTATTAAGTTAGGCAGTTGGGGACATATTTTTTGAGCTTCGGGAGTTTGTGCACAAAAAGAGATTGTGAAACTTTTGTAAAGTTTGCTTTATTACGAAGAGGTAAATCAAGTCATGATAAGCGACCTACAAATGGTAGGTAGAGCAAAGAAGCTCAAATCAAAATTACAGTACATGAAAAACTTGCATGAAATCGTATATCTAAGGGCAAGACTTGTGGGAAGTTGTTGGTGGAAATGATGTGATGCCACCAGAGTAGGTCGAAACTTTGAAAAAATGGAGAATCAAAGCAGGCAAGGTTATGTTCGTCATAAGGACGACAATTGAAGAAGAACTACTGGAGCACATAAGGGATAAGAACATGCCGAAGGAAGCATGGGACACTTTGGCCATACTATTTTTAAAGAAAAATGACTTGAGGTTGCAATTGCTGAAAAATGAGCTACTCTCGATCACTCAAGGAGACCAAACGGTAATTCCATATTTTAATAAAGTTGAACATCTTTGTCACGAAATTTCAGAATTAGATTCTTCAAGTAAAATTTCGAAATCTAGAATGAGAAGAATAATTATAGATGGTCTAAGACCCGAATTTAGAGGATTCATTGCTGCCATGCAAGGTTGGCTAGAGCAACCTTCATTTGTCAATCTCGAAAATTTGCTAACCGATCAAAAAGAGTTAACAAAACAAATGTTAGGGACTTAATAAAGAAAGAAGAAGCACTATATAGTTATAAAAGAAGATGTCGACCCCATCAACAAAATAGTAAAGAATTTAAAGAAGGTAAATCTAAAGGACAGGTTGAAGAAAGTTACGAGACAAGGGGAATTCAACAAAATCGCAACAAAAGAGGCCAAGGATATCAACGAACAAATAGCTCGTGCTTTATATGTTGAAAACGAGGTCATTATGTTAGAGATTGTTAGTTTAAAAAGGAACCAGCGGAAGGGAATATAGTAACCTCCAACAAGGAAGAAAATTACAATAGTGAAGAAGAATGTGATGCTGAAGCATCCACAGCAACAATTGAGTAAGCTCGAGAAAACAAAATCAAATCAAGTTTAAAGGACGAATACGTTAGTTGTGGTCCTTCCTGAACAAATGGATTTCAAAGTTGATTGGACCGATGATTCAGAAGAAGATGATTGGATTGATGACTCGGGAACTGACATCGTGATTCATGAAGAGTGTTCTTGGTGGACTCTGCAGAGAGAGGAACTACCAGAGTAAGAAGAAATATTTGAAGAAGAATATTATTGGCAGACACCGCAAGGATGGAGCTGCTAGATTCAAAAAAAAAAAAAAATAGAAGATAATTTTCAAGAGGAGATCACAGAAGCACAACGAAGAGCTAAGGGATCTAAATGTTAGCCCAAGAAAAACTAACCAAGAGGAGGGGGGGTGGGGGTGAATTGGTATTTGAAACTTTTTCGACAATTAGTCTAAAAGCTATTCAATACACAAGAAACAAATTCAAAGTGTAATGAGAGAGATAAATATGCAAACTCGATAACTTAATTAAAGTATGAACATAGCACAATATAAATCACGATGTAAAGTAAAGTACAATAACATAAAGATAACAAACTAATTTAATGGGGTTCGACACACAATGTGTTCTACNTAATGACTAACCAAGAGGGGGTGAATTGGTGTTTGAAACTTTTTCGACAATTAGTCTTAAAACTATTCAATACATAAGCAACAAACTCAAAGTGTAATAAGGGAGATAAATATGCAAACTCGATAACTTAATTAAAGTATGAACATAGCACAATATAAATCACGATGTAAAGTAAAGTACAATAACATAAAGATAACAAACTAATTTAATGGGGTTCGACACACAATGTGTTCTACGTCCCCGTTACCAAACTCTCCGTCACGAGCAAGACCAAATGCACTATAATGGTAACTTACAACAAGAAGTACCAATCTTTAAGTGACTTACAATAAAGAGTACTTATCCTTATATGACTTACAACAAGGAGCATCTACCCTTAAGTAACTTACAATAAGGAGCACTTATCTTTAAGTGACTTACAATAAATAGCACTTATCCTTAGATGACTTACAATAAATACTGCTGCACGTTTGGATGAAAGAGGTGGGGTTTCAAGGCTCTTTGAGGATGACCTTTACCACTAGGATGTACGTGGTTATGGTACCAAAGATTCCCACAAACGGCGTCAATCTGTTGACCCCAAAAAATGGTCCAATAGAAAACGAACAGTTCCAGTTCTTTTATCAATTGTGACGTGACTATTTTAAAGATATAAAGGGGGTCGGCCAGTGACGCAACTGTTAAGTAGAGAGGGCTCCAAAGTTTACTTTTCGTTTGTAAATTTTTATTAATCTCAAATGGTGTCAAGTGTGTATTTTTATAGTAGAACACAACGATTGAAGGCCGTTAGATGATAAAATATGTGGCCTCATTTGCCTAGCTAATACATCACGTCTTAACCATCAATCAATCATGCCATAAATGTTAAGATCTTCATATATTACCTTTTGACTCGTGATGGGACATCGTAGGTTTGTAGAGGTGGTGCCAATAGTGTGTTGTCCCATCAATCTTTCTGTGAAATCGCTTGGGTCCGGACGGGCTAACTTCTCCTGCAGGAGGTTCGGGCTGGGTCTCTGCAAACGGGGTCGGATATGCGATATCGGGGCTGAACTTCGCACTACGTGTGGGTTCATTCTCCTGCCACGTGACATGTTTATTTTATGAGTAACATAATTTGAGCTTTATGCACTTCCTAAAGATTGACGAGTTAATATCTTTACATATAAGTTACGATACACAACTTTTAAACTCTATTCTTCAAAATTCTTGTTCTTGTCGTTCTTTTAACTTGTATCTTAATTTGCATTTTTTGTGAATCTTCAAGTTCCAATTCGATCGTCGCATGCAAATCGCTATCGTCTCGAATGATTTGACTTGAATGCTTAACTTTCACTTTGTTCTTCATTTCGAGTCCGATTTATAATCTTGATAGCTTTGAAAGCTTAATCACTCATTTATAATGTGTTCATTTTGGCAATTCTTGATCGAGTTTAATAGTAAACTATCATCACTCAAAATCAAATATTATTAAATAAAATGACTTGTTTGTTATAATCAAAACATTAAGGTTATAATCAACCATATGTCAACACTAAAGATTTACAGGTATCAAATGTTAAAGTAAAGATTATAAAAGTAACACAAATTCCTGAACAAAATGAAGTCGATCAAGAAACACTAACAAATGATTGAAGGAGTCAACAAGATATTAATGTACGCCCAAATTGACAATCACAAATAAGAAAGCTGAGTACATATGAGAAATAAAAAATCAAGAATATTAACCTCGAAATAAACAAAGAGAAAAGTATGAAAGAGCTAGACATATTTAAAGGAGTGGATGCATTGAATAAATGATCAAGCGAATTGAAATTGGTAGATTTTCTAGCAAAATTGGACTGACGAAAAAGAAAAGAGTTAAAGTGAGAAATCGTTGTTGAAGGGAAGAATTGAAGATATAACACTAACTTCAAGGAAATTCCATAATTGTGTAGATTCATCTCATTTCTTGAACCTTCTTCCTCAAGGAGATTGAAGAATAATCTGGGTGTAGCCATCAATGCAGTTTGTAGAATAATCTAGAGATGCAACCACCGACATACTAGAGTTCTCTAGAAGGAGAAGACCACTGGTTCGCCACAAGTTTGGAATTGGAGACCACCGACTTTGCATGTGTGTGTGTATATATATATATATATATATGTATGTTAGCTGTGTGTATTGTAAAAGGGGAGGAGAGAGATAGAGAAAGAGAGGCACACATATGAGTGGTGTGTGAGAGAAATTAATCAAGAAAAGTCACTGAAGTGATATAATTAAATAGTGAGGTGCTCAAGGGTGGACCCATTAAAGACCCAGTGGGGGCAGTTGGCCCCCACTGGGCCAAAAAAAAAATTGCCTTCAGGAAAAAAATAAAATTATTTTCAACCCAAGCCCGTCTTTTAAAATTTTGAAATAAGCCCATTAGCCCACTACCCACCATTCCCTTTACCTTTTCCCCTAATTCCCTTTCGTTCCCCCAAATTCAAATCCATTTCGTTCTCCCAATTCTCCTGATTGAAGACCGACTACTGGAACTTGAGCATTCTTCTGTAAATGAAGGTACAAGTATGACCACTCCTATCTTTTTAGTAACTTCACTCGTTTGCTTTGTTTTTGGCTACTGGAACTTGAATTGTTGTATGTTAAGAAAGGCAATTTTAGAACGTTTTCATTTTGCCTGTTTCTACCTAGGCACTAATCCCATAAGTGTAAACAATCTGATGCAGTATGCTACAATAACTAGAACTGTAGGAGAGGAGAAAGAAGAGAGGGAAAAGAGAATCAGAAGGGACAAGAGAGGACGAAGGGGAAAAAGAGGGAAAGGTAGGAGAGAGAAGCAGTCAAGAGAGAGGAAGTAGTCTTTGTTCAATAATCAATATTCTGTATAATACAAAACCCTTACTCCTATTTATGGTTGAAATCTTGAACAAGCAAGGAAATAAAATAAAAGACAAGCATGTAAAAACAAATATATAAAAATTTAATCCTTGATCTAGTAACCGAAACATGAGTTATTACTTATTATAATTCTAAAGTTGATCAAATACAAATAATCTGATCTTCTATGATTCTAATTTCTATCTATTTACTTGAAAACTTGAAGCTACATCATTAGAAATGTCGCAAGCTCTTTTACCTGCTAAAATAGAAACAAGGAAATGAGAATCTTTCGAGGTATATTTATGCATATGTTGAGATATTTTAAACGAATATCTCAAAATTCTAGCAGCTGTGAAGCCTTAATGAATTAAGAGCAACATATTGTGTTCGACTTCTTTTACGTCGAGGACAAGCTTTTTGTGGTCATGATGAGTGTGATGAGTCGAATAATCAAGGTAACTTTCTTGAACATTTGAAGTTTCTAGCTAATCATAATGAAGGGACTAAGGCTGTCACTTTGGAAAATGCTCCAAAAAATCACAAACTAACATTACCAAAAATTCAGAAGGTTAATTCTGTCTCACCCCCTGAACAAAAATCCTAGGCCTGCCCCTGGAGTTGCTTGCTTGAGTAAAATTTAGTGTGGTGTATTTGGTCATGTAATAATTTTGTACAAGTACTGCTCCATAATAAAATCAATTTTTGTTGGGTTTAAATTCAACATTTAAATCTTATTTTAATAAAATATATAAATAAATAAATGAGACATTAATGTGATTATTTAATACCACTCCACCTTGTCCTCTTCATGTCGTCCCCCATCACTTCCCTGAAATTCCCGATAGGGTGGAGATGGTATTGGTTGCCCTAACCCACCATGCCCCATTGTCATTCTTAGATATAATGGTAAATTGATATGCTACACAGTGATTATGTAAAAGATCTATTGCAATATTGGTTTTCAATTTAAGTAATTTTCATCCATTATAGAAATGATCAATGATATGGTGATGAAATTTGAAATTAAGCCCCCATTTGGTACACATTATTTTTTTCATTCTCATTCTTCTACTCATTTTCAACCACACATTCTTCAATAAAATAATATTTTTCATCATCAATAACTTTTCCTTTTTTTTCAACCACACATTCTCTATCAATCTACTATTCCAGAATACATTCTTCCAAAATAATGTGGCTCAAATACACCCTAAATAAAAGTTCAATAATCCAACTTGAAACTAAGCCTATGTCTGGCTCTTGTTTATAAACGGTATGTACGCTCGAAGTGTTTTTTATCCTCACATATTGAGGAATTCATAAGTATTACCTACAAAATTATACTTGTTTTGGGAAGTGTTTATAAAATTATAAATATATATAAATGAACGGTGGATATGTGGGTAATATTTGAAGGTCTCACAAAATATGTAGATAAACAGTGATTTGATCATTTATAAACTCTTTATAATTATTAGCTAAACACATACTTATTTATAATTTATTTGAACCGTTTATAAACACATTCTAAATCTAATTTTAAACATATAAATGAACGGTGGATATGTGGGTAATATTTGAAGGTCTGACAAAATATGTAGATAAACAGTGATTTGATCATTTATAAACTCTTTATAATTATTAGCTAACACATACTTATTTATAATTTATTTGAACCGTTTATAAACACTTTCTAAATCTAATTTTAAAATTGAGTGATCCATTTGAAATTTTTCTGGAACTTCAATGACCGCAGATGAAATCTTCATTACAACGGAGCGTACAAACTCTAATGACCATGTTCCAAGCTTTAAGAAATTTAAGAAAACACACCTGCCATCCAATTGTCTGTTTTCACGCGTTCCTGCGAATTATATATGCAACGCATATAAATAGAATAATAATTAAATAATGCAGCTTACCCTGTCATCATTTAAGAATAAAATTATAAAATCAGCTTAACCACTTCTTCGTTTCTTTTGTTTTTCCAAATTTATCTCTCTGTAACCTAGTCTCCTTCTGATCTGAGTTTGAACTCTGTGAGCTTTCTTCTTGGATGTTCTGTGCTAATTCAAGCTTAGCATTTGGAAATTTCATTCATTGCGGTTGTGGGCAGCTGACAAATGACTTAAAGTTTTCATTTTTCGGAGTTCTAACTTTTAAGTGCTTCTTTTCAAGGTAATTATCTTTTTTTTTCCCCTGATTTACTCAAGTCTATAACCTGCAATGGATTATGAGTTCTTTTTCTTCTTTAAAATATTATTTTCTTGAGCTGGGTTTTAATAGATCTATGAAGCTTTCCTGTTCTATAGTAGTAAAATTCTGATCTTTCTTGAATGCTACAGATCTTGGTATTTAACTGCAGTCGAGTTAAATTATTGGCTAGAAGTCTGTTTGAAGATACTTAGTTTAATATATTTTTGTTGGCAAATCATAGTTTCTACAGTAGATGTGTGCTCAAGTTTTTGTGCTTTTTTCTTTTTTTACGTCAAAACTGATTATTTTCAATTTTCCAGAATTTTGTGTATTTTTCCGGGCTTTATCAATCATCTATGAGGAACAGCAATAATTCTTGGTTTTTATCAATTACCAGTATTCTGTTATTGGCCGTTGTGGTTGATTATATATCAGCAGCTGATTATGTACCAACAGATAATATTTTATTGAACTGTGGAGGCCCCCCTGATTCTAGTGATACTGATAACCGTAAATGGACATCAGATATTGGATCGAAGTTTGCATCTTCTCGCGGAAACTCGTCGACCGCCTCTGCTGCCACCCAGAAACCCTCTGTACCCTCTGTACCTTATATGACTGCTCGGATTTTCCGATCTGAGTATACCTATACTTTCCCTGTTGCACCGGGCCGTAAATTTATCCGTTTATACTTTTATCCTGCGTCTTATAATGGGCTAGATGCTTCCAATGGTGTCTTCGCGGTTACCTCTGGGCCATATACCCTTTTAAAAAACTTCAGTTCTGCACAAACTGCTGAAGCGCTGAACTATGATTTTTTGATGAAGGAGTTCTCTGTTAATGTCCTGTCGGAAGTGTTAAGTCTAACTTTCACACCATCCCAGGATCTTTCTAACTCTTATGCGTTTGTGAATGGGATTGAGATTGTTTCACATCCTGATATTTACAGTACGGATGGGACTGTAATTGTGGTTGGTCAATCCACTGGATTCAATATTGACAATAGTACGGCACTTGAAAATGTTTATAGGCTGAACGTGGGTGGAAATGACATTTCACCATCCAGTGATACAGGTCTTTTTAGGTCGTGGCATGATGATTCAATATACATATTTAGTGCGGCCAATGGTGTTACAGAGACAACGGATCCAAATGTGACGGTCAGCTATCCTCCAGGAATGCCAACCTATATTGCCCCAATTGATGTATACAGCACTTTGAGATCAATGGGTCCCAATGCATCCATTAACATACATTACAATTTGACTTGGCTCTTTCCTATCGACTCGGGTTTCTCTTACCTGGTCAGGCTCCATTTCTGTGAGACAACAGATGTTATTACGAAAATAAACCAAAGAGTGTTCAGTATCTTCCTTAATAATAAGACTGCAGAGACGGAGGCAGATGTAATTGGTTGGGCAGGAAGTAATGGGGTTCCAGTTTACAAGGATTATGTGGTGGTCGTTCCTTCTGGGCAGGCTGACCCAGAACTTTGGCTCGATCTGCATCCTAGCACTGGCACAAAGACCCAATATTATGATGCTATCTTGAATGGGGTAGAAATCTTCAAAGTAAATGATACTAAAGGAAATCTTGCCGGTCCAAATCCAACTCCACTTCTACAACCACAAGACGACTCATTAAATAACCAATCATCTGGAAAGGGGCGTTCGAAGAACCAAAAAGCCATTGGAGGTGCAGTTGGTGGTGGAATTGCTGCAATTCTTCTGGTTGGTTTGTTTGTGTGTCTTGTATCCCAACATCGGAAGCACCAAAAGGATTCTAGCACCAGTGATGGGTGGCTTCCTCTATCTTTGTACGGAAACTCTCATTCTTCGGGTTCTGCAAAGACGAACACCACAGGAAGCTATGCCTCCTCTCTCCCCTCAAATCTTTGTCGCCACTTCTCAATTTCTGAGATCAAGACGGCCACTAATAACTTTGATGAGGCTCTCCTCCTAGGGGTCGGAGGTTTCGGCAAAGTTTATCGGGGAGAGATTGATGGTGGCACAAAAGTGGCTATTAAGCGTGGGAACCCACTTTCTGAACAGGGAGTGCATGAATTCCAAACTGAGATTGAAATGCTCTCTAAACTTCGGCACCGCCACCTTGTTTCACTGATTGGATATTGCGAAGAGAACTGTGAAATGATTCTTGTATATGATTACATGGCTCATGGAACTCTTCGAGAGCATCTATATAAGTCCCAAAAGCCCCCGTTGCCATGGAAGCAGAGGCTTGAGATTTGCATTGGTGCTGCTCGAGGTTTGCACTATTTACACACTGGTGCCAAACACACTATTATCCACCGTGATGTTAAGACAACTAATATCCTCTTGGATGAAAAGTGGGTTGCAAAGGTTTCAGATTTTGGACTGTCAAAAACAGGTCCTTCACTGGATCACACCCATGTTAGCACAGTGGTGAAGGGTAGTTTTGGTTATCTAGATCCCGAGTACTTTAGACGACAGCAATTGACTGAGAAATCTGACGTCTACTCATATGGAGTTGTTCTTTTCGAGATCTTGTGTGCTCGTCCAGCTTTAAATCCAACACTTCCAAAGGAACAAGTTAGCTTGGCTGAGTGGGCTCAACATTGCTATAAGAAGGGCATTCTTGATGAGATTATGGATCCATACCTTAGAGGGAAGATTGCACCCGAGTGCTTTAAGAAATTTGCTGAGGCGGCAGTGAAGTGCATTTCTGATGTTGGAACCGACAGGCCTTCCATGGGTGATATGCTGTGGAATCTTGAATTTGCTCTACAGCTTCAGGAGAGTGCAGAGGAAAGTGGCAAAGGTCTCGGAGGAATGGACATTGAAGAGGGGACATTTGACGTCACATGCAAAGGAAAGAAGGATCCAGATGCATCCACGGGAATTGATGGCAACATTACGGATTCAAAAAGCAGTGGAATGTCCATGAGCATTGGAGGTCAGAGCCTTGCTAGTACAGATTCGGACGGGTTGACACCAAGTGCTGTATTTTCACAGATCATGAACCCCAAAGGGCGCTAATGTTTATTACCAGTAAGGCATTGTTCTCTAAATCTGTACTTTTATTCACTACGGAATATTTTGCTTTTGATGTGTCTTTCTCGAATTCTTTTATAAGTTGTATCTAGTATTACACAGGAAAGTGTGAAAATTGTATCTGTGGAGTTGTCGATTTGAATATTTAATCTCTTGCTTCTTGTATTATGTCAAGTCCTTAGGTTGCAGACTTCCAGTCTGAATGTGAGTCAATTCAAAATAAATATTCTTTTGTTGATTAAAATAGGGTCCGTTTGATTGGTAGGGTTGAAAGTGGGTGGAAAGAAAATGAATTTTAGGGAAAATATTGCCTAAAATTTGTTTTTCAGGAAATTGTTAAATAAGTGTGTTTGATTGGTATAATTTTCCATCCGATTTTTTTTAAAAATTTTTGGATATTTTTGTTCACGTTTGACTTTATTTTACATGAAAATTGTCTATTAAAATGAATTTTTGTTTTACAATTAGTTATGAAATTTGTTAACATTGTCAAAAAGTAAAAAAAAAAAAATTTGCTTGAAAACTATTTTTACACTATTTTTTCATCAAAGTTTAGTATTCGTTTTGACTTCGTTTGACATGAAGATTGTCTGTTAAAATAAATTTTTTTTTTATATTTGTTTATGAAATTTGTTACTATTGCAAAAAAAAAATTAAAAAAATNAAAAAAGTAAAAAATAAATAAATAAATTTGCCCGAAAACTATTTTTACACTATTTTTTCATCAAAGTTTAGTATTCGTTTTGACTTCGTTTGACATGAAGATTGTCTATTAAAATAAATTTTTTTTTTATATTTGTTTATGAAATTTGTTACTATTGCAAAAAAAAAATTAAAAAAATAAAAAAATAAATTTAGCACCTAGAAAAGATTTTCCCACCTCCGTAAAAAGTTAGAAAGTGTGCATGTGTGGGAAAAAGTGGCAAAACCAATTTCCAAAAAAGAAAATGCTATCGAATACCAAAAAACATGGAAAATGAAAAATCAATCCTATCAAACACATCCTTAGTCGTTTGGTACATGCTTGCGAATGGAAGATCTTTACGTGATTGATGGGATGTTTGAATGAGTAAATCCTCACAGATTTCAAATTTTTTTTTTATTTTTTTTATTATTATTATAGAAAAAGCATAAGGGAGAGTAACGACCAATTTCATATTGCTTAGATTTCATGTGATGGTGTCTCTCTCAATCATCTACCGTGAAAGTTGTGCGATTGATTGATGTTCAATTTGACTTTTTCTTAATAGTATATTTTAATCTGATACTAGCATGCCATGACGTGTGTGATAATTGAATATTAATATTTATGGGTTAATTTCACAAATGGTCACTGAAGTTACATCAAAATCACAAAACGGTCACTGAAGTTTAAAACTTGCACTAACAATCACCGAAGTTACTTCCAATTTCACTAATGGTCATTGAAGGACATTTTCATTCTAATTGAAACTTAATGAACCCAAATAGTTGGAGCTTAAACTTTGAGGACCTAAATAAAAAATTTGACGATAAAATCCCCATGGGAGGCACCCCATGTGAGTGAAATTTGAATTCCTATTTAAATTCCAATTATTTTTTCTTGTAATTGTAGGCACAATTTTTTGATACAAAAAATGTAATGGGAAAACACGGGACATGACAGCTAAGAGTAGTACCAACCTGCCATGTGCCGCGTTATTTGATTTTAAATGGTAATGTTTGTCGGAAAATTATTAAGGTATTGGAAACAAGTAATGTCATCTCTCTCTTGTACATCAACCCAAGCAATATTAATTTTACTGGGACACAATTGGAAAGTCAAGAAACACTGTGTTTCATTTTAAACTTTTAATAATGCGTCAAAATTTAATTAGTGGAACGGAACATATAAGATAATATATATTACT
>CAIGRO010254669.1:0-18787 GCA_903798355.1 Fraxinus baroniana
CATATAAAGGTTTGGGACTTAGGCCACAAAAATTAAAGGTTTGGGTGTTATCTGCAACAAACTGAAAGGTTTGGGACCGGGGCTGCAATTTTCCCTTGTATTGTTGAGAATCGACGATTGTATAAAAATATTCATGATCACATCTTTGATAGATTTTAAATTATTTTCGAGTTCTAATAAAGGAAATTGAATATATTTGTAATTATATCATTTTCATTATTGAGAATTGAGTTCTAAATTACATTGGAGGTTACGCATTTCGTCGGCCAGGTTATAAACATAACTTGTTAGCTAGACGCATTTAGTCGATTAGGCAAGAATTTAACAACTCAAAATGATCAAACCGAAACAAAAATATAAGTTGGGCGCTCAAATTGAATCACAAACATAAGGAGCTATTGAATTGCAACAAGTTGAAGTTAAGAGACCAATATGAAATAAAGTTGTAATTTGAGGGATGAGTAGTGACATTTTCCTGCAAAATTGTTTTCCCTCCAAAGCTAGCCTTAAAACGGTTAAACCCTAACAAACTCATATATATATGCGTACGTACGTACGGTACGTACATATATGAACACACGTATTGAAACCTGATTTTTTTATTTTTTGAACACAATCTTTGAAACCTGGTTGAATACAAGACCTAACCTTTGCAAAAGAACCATGAATTCCTCTCCAGTGGGCACTGTCAATAACCCAATTTCACCAATGTTTTGTTATTCAAAACCCTCAGTTAGTTTGCCCACAAATTTTCCACTTCAAAAGTTTAGCAGAAATTTACAGTTTTCTTTAAGAAACCGCAAAAGACTACGTTTTTTCCACTGCCCACGAGCAATTTTACTGAATCCCTGTACAAATTCAGTACCTACTTTTGCGGAGAGCGATGACTTTGTTAATCGGGTTTTAAGGGCAAATCCTAGCCGAGTGGAACCCAAGTATTTGACTGGGAATAGATTGTATACACAAAAAGAAAAGGATGATTTGACGAAAAATGGTTTTGGTTACCGGTTTTTCAAGTCATTGAGGTGGTTGAATTCGAAGGTATTGGTGAGTGAAAACGATAAAGAGAGTGGCGAAGAAGGAAACTTAGTGAAGTCTGAAGGGGAGGTTTATTTGCCGGATATTTTGAGGGAGTATAAAGGTAAACTTTATGTTCCTAAACAGGTTTTCGATGCTAGTTTATCAGAAGAAGAGGAGTTTGATAAGAATGTGGAAGAGTTGCCAAAACTGAGCTATAATGATTTTCGGAAATACTTGGAGAGTGATCAAGTAAAGTTGTTGAGCTTTAAGGAGGATAGTGGGATTTCTTATGGTTATAGGGATTTTGTTGTGGATTTGAAAGAAACACCAGGAGGAAAGAGCTTTCGCAAAACTAAATGGTTAGAATTCACAACTCGTGGAATCTACTTTCTTTAAATTCTTTGTTGATTTTGTTTTGTATTTCTTTCTTGAATTAGGGTGATGAAGCTGGATCAAAACCTGATGCAAGCACTTTTGAAGGAGTACAAGGGGCCACGATATAATATTGAGAATCATATGATGGTATTGAACCTCATTTTTTTCTTGTAATTTTGATTGGGATAGAACTTGCATTGACCAAGAGCAAAACAATATGCAATAATGAATAGGAATAAAGGATGCAAGAAACTTAAAAAAATAATGCTTGAAAGGCATTTATGGTGGTCTGGGTAAATAATCAAATTTTACTTGATATGGATCATCTTAACAGCTAACGAAATGGTAATGAATGCTCCATGCTTGTGATGTTGATCAATTCATTCATTTGATTGAAAGAGTTCACATATAAGGAAGGCTAATCTAACAGTTTAGCCCAATATTATCGTACTTATGTGCATTATTAACTACTCAACTTGCAGAGCGGGTGCTAATATGATAGATTTGTGTTGAGTTAAAATACCTGAAGTAGCAAAGATGAATAAGGGAGAAACTCCATGAAAAGGTGTCAAGATATGATGAAAACATACACTAGATTACACCTGCATTTATGAAACACTGGATCTCATTTATTCTGGATATAACACATTCAAGTTGTAAGTTACCACTTGTTTAAATTTTATTTGTATGATTGAAAATTATATGGTATAGTCTAAACTTGCTGTAGAATTGCTTGTCTGCATCATTTGAGTTGGTTGACATGTCCTGAATCGAGTATTAGAAGGAATTAGTCTGCCTAATGCAATCTTGTTTCTACCGAAAGTTGTTATATTTTGACTGTACTAAAATCGCGAATGCATTTTTGCATCATCTATCATAAGACACCTCAGAAATTTTCATTTTTATTTTCACAGGCTTCGGTTGGTAAACTGACAGAGTATCCTCATCCAGTAGCCTCTAAATTATCAAGTAGAATAATGGTTGAACTTGGAATGTTGACTGCCGTGATGGCTGCTGCGGCAGCTGTTGTTGGAGGGTTTCTGGCTTCGGCATTATTTGCAGTTACAGGCTCTGTCTTTGCAGTTTCTATCTATGTCATATGGCCAATAAGCAAACCTATTTTCATGAAACTTTTTGGAGTTTTACTAAAGGTCCATAATAATCTTGACGTGTTACGTGAAGAGATTTTTTCCAAGTTTTATGAACTTTACACTTCTGGCGGTGCCTCTGCCAATATCGAAATGCTGAAACCAATCATGCTGGTACTTATGATCATGGTTCTTCTTACTCGGTTTACCCTTTCTAGAAGGCCTAAGAATTTCAGAAAATGGGTGAGTATTGCTTCTTAGAAGTTCTTGTCATCGATTATTGATGACTTGTTATGTGCAATGTTCCTTACCACTTTCTACTTTTTGCAGGATATGTGGCAAGTCAGTGAATTTTGTCAGTCTAAATCGGAAGCTCGTGTCGATGTTAGTTTCTTTTTCTTAATTTACTGTTTCTATTACTCTATTTTTTTTCCCCCTTTATTACTTCTCTTCAATTTTTACCGCATTGGGCATGGATTGAGGTCTCAAAAAAGCATGTTGGTTTTATACTTGAGAGATCTAATCCGACGACCATTTACCAGTTTAAGTATTGACAAACAAGTATTGAAAAAGAAGCGTGATACAAATGTCAGGTGTGAACAGCAGTGCTATGATTGGCCCTAGAGAAAGTTAGAATTTCCATTGGATGCATCAGTATTTTTTAGAATAAAAATGTAGACTTGCATAAGGTTCTACTCGGAGCATGTTTGGGTTTCTTATAATTTAAAGTCGAAGTCAAACGTTTCGTAAGACCCACTACTCATGTTCACAATTACTATCAACTTATTATCCACACATTTCGTAAGATTCACTACTCATGTTCATTATAAATCCATTATAATTTCTCCCAAACAAGCACTTGGAATATGAAGTTTTAGGCAAAATAGAACTATAGGAATAAGACATTATACATACGTAATTTAGGATTGTTTAAACCATATAAATTAATAAGGGTTAACTCTTTGGTTTAAACGCAGTTAGGTTATTAAATACAAACTACTCTCTCTGATTTCTCTTCTCTCTCACAAATTCTTCTCAATTTTCATAAATTGCTATTTGTGAATTTCTTTAAAATATTGGATCCTAATTGAATATGAGTAAAATGAATAAAATAAGAATGAGAATAAGTGGATGTGGCAGCCACTGAATGACGGTTTAGGTAGTTGTGACATTTCATTTTTAAACCTAAAGAAACTTCTATTCACAAGAGTGATGTGCGCTTAGTAGACCTGATTGGATGGATTGTTTTTTGGCCATCTTATCTGAAAATTGATTACTTGCCTTCAGGGTTCAACTGGAGTTACATTTAATGATGTGGCAGGGATTGAGGTAGCAGTGGAAGAGCTCCAAGAGGTAGCGTCGTGATATTCTTGTATGCATTTGCATCTCATAAATATATCACAGATTTCTCGTTTTGTTTAAAAACCAGATTTTCTGATGATTTTGCTGCAGATCAACGTTGTCATGTTGGCTGGAACTCTTTTACCCTTTGGCCAGTTTTTAGATTATGTTCTATTGCTTACAATGAAAAATAGGCTGTAATTGTAACGGCTTTGTAAATTCTAAATGTAGAGCATTGATTTCATTTCATGTTTCGAAAATTTATCGATTTTGTAATCTTTTGCTGCTTGTTAGTTGGTAAGGTACCTGAAGGATCCAGAACTATTTGATCAAATGGGAATAAAGCCTCCACATGGAGTTCTTCTTGACGGACCTCCTGGATGTGGGAAGGTTAGTTGTCTTTTCTACGATGACACTATGTTTTATCGATAGTTTCTAAAATCACACAATGCAGACCCTGGTTGCTAAGGCCATAGCAGGTGAAGCCGGTGTTCCATTTTACCAAATGGCTGGACCCGAATTTGTTGAAATTTTGGTTGGTGCTGGTGCTGCTCGTATCAGGGATTTATTCAAGAGAGCCCAGGTAACCCTTTTTCTTATTTAGCGAGTGATGATACCATGTTTTTTTTAGACTCCCAATTGAGAAGACAAAAGGATTTTATCTATACGGTACAAGGATGACTTTTGCATTGTCTTCTTGAAGATTTATTTTTAAATAAATATTTATTTTTTCCCATCTCTAAAAGTTTATATTTTTTTTTCTTGGCACTAACCATTTAGCAGGTGTCAGGCCTTTGAAAGAGTATGAATCTCCCATCCGCATGAGGGATTGTGTTGAATAAAAATTTAAATAAATATATTTGTTCCTCTCTAACAACTTAAGCTTTTAGATGAGATAGTTCAACGCATCTTTATGACTTGGACCAAATTGACTAGTGGAGGTGGAAAGGACGCTTTTGATTCATATGGGTTGGTAGGAAACGAACTTAGTTTTATATGTAATGATATTCATTTTTTTTATTTTTTTTTTCAGGTAAATAAACCATCAGTCATTTTTATTGATGAAATTGATGCTCTGGGTGCAAGGTATGGGCTATTCAATGGGTTTGTTGAACAAGTTAAATTTACTGCACATATAAGCATGTGCTGTTAATATATTTTAAAACAAAAATTGTAACAAAAATAGTTTTGATGACCATTTTCATATGAAGCTCTTGCTTGATATAGTGGGAATTGAGATATAAAATTGGCATATTTGCAAACAGTCACTAGTCAAATCTTTGACTCGTACGATCTGTTTTCATGAATCTGCAACAGAGAATTTAAATGATTTGAAATTGTAATTTAATTTTTGTTGATATATAGGCGGGAAGGAATATCCCGTGAATCGAAGGACCACATAAACAATGCACAAACTCAAGAAAGGGAAACTACATTGAACCAGCTGCTGGTGCAACTAGATGGATTTGATACGAGCAAAGGTGTTATATTTTTGGGTGCCACCAACAGAATGGATTTGTTGGATCCTGCACTTCTTCGTCCCGGTCGGTTTGATCGTAAGGTAAATGCCTTATTTATGTATCTGTCTTCTTGAACATGATTTGTCCAATCATTGTTTTTGTTTATCATTTAGATAAAAGTTAAACCTCCAAATGCAAAAGGAAGACTGGAAATCCTAAAAGTCCATGCCCGTAAAGTGAAATTATCAGATACTGTTGATTTGTCTAGATATGCCAATAATTTGCAAGGTACATGTTTTCATTTTAAATGTTATTACAGTGAAAGCTGTTACTTCTTTGTGGAATTGTTAAATGAGGTCTGCATCAGGATGGTCGGGTGCAAAGCTGGCACAACTACTTAAAGAGGCCGCTCTTATTGCGGGGAGGAAAAAGCATATCGAGGGGGAGGAAAAGCACAACACTATTTTGACGGAAGATATGGACGATGCAGTTGACCGTCTTAGAATTGGGCCAAAGCGTGTTGGAATGAATTTGGGTGAACAAGGCCAAACTCGACGAGCTGCTACAGAAGTGGGGGTCGCTTTGACGGCTCATCTGCTAAGGCGTTTAGAGAATGCTAAAGTTGCACGTTGTGATCGCACATCTATTATTCCTCGTGGAAAGGTTTTCCGACTTTAACGTTTCTTGATTTAATCACTGTCTTTAAATTAATTTCTTTTCCATGTTATTTTTGTTACGAATATTGTACCATTGTTCCCAATTGCCTAAGTAGCAAGTTGGTCATCAATCTTTCATTCTCAAGGACAAAAACCATCCAAATCTCCATTATCATCAAGTTTCCCTGATTGTCGTTATGAAACTAGATTCTGTTTCCGAAGCATAGTTCATGAGGGCGGAGATTTGGACAGTTTTTGCAGAGACTAATTGTACAATAACAAAAGTTTGAAGAACAACTTGCTAATCAGGTTATAGGTTAAGGATGAATGCTGCTATTTTCCCAAGTAATATCACTCTCTCCCTTCTTGATGAAAGATTTTGCATGCAGACAAAGTCTCGCGTTTTATTTCATAGTCTTGATGAAGACTCTAACCTCTTTGAAAGCCGGCCTCAAATGTTGCACCGTCTTCAGGTGTGAACTTCGATTTCACAAGTTCTTTTTCCTTTTACTCGTCTTCATTCTCCTCTTATCATTTATAATTGTGTTTTTTTCATTTATGAAGGTGAAACTTGGAGGCAGGGCCGCTGAAGAGGTCATTTTTGGCCGCAATATTTCAAATGCATCAATTGAGTACCATGCGGATGCATCTCGGCTTGCTCATGAGATTGTTACTTTGTACAACTTTGAAGGATCTCTTTATGATTACAGTAATTTGAGCGCCCCTCCGTTAAACTTTAGTTTGGACAATGAAATTCGCTGGAGGACAGAAAAGTTGACTCTCGATAAGTATGGAAAGACAGTTGCTATGCTGAGAATGCACAGTGCTGCTTTGTGTAAAACTATTCAGGTCTGCTCGAATACACCAATCTAGTTTATCATTTCTCTACTTTCTCATCAAAAAGCTTTGAGTCGTCTGAAAATGACAATTGTCCTCAATGTAAACATGTTTGGATCCATCAAGTTACTTAAACTTGTACTTGATTTAAGCTTAATTGTATTTATTATACTATACAGTCGTGTTCAGTTACAAGCCTGGGTATCTAGTGCCGAGGACACTAATATTCCTCTCGTTTGGCTTGCAGGTTCTTCTCAATCGGGAAGAGATCACAGGGGATGATATTGAGTTTATCCTCGACAATTATCCTCCACATACTCCCGCAAATCTAGTACTGGAGGAAAAAGATCCCGGGAGTCTTCCATACATGAAGCAAATGCAAGCTCAGAGTAACGAATTAGAGTACTTTATTGACTTGATGATGAAGAATGAAGCTTTTTGCTGATAGAGCTAGCAATTTCAGTGAATCACATCTACTTAGGGAGGCTGAAAATAGGCGAATAACTGATTATTTAATTGATTCATGCTGTAGAAATTAGTCAGGTGAACCAACAAAATAATTTAGTTTCGTCCGTATGCACATACGTGTAGATAAGTATATACGATGAAGTGTGGGTAACACCCAATATGAAATGCGAGTTTATCATTTTGCTTAAATCAGTAATTTTGTATCTAGAGGTATAAAGACGGTCAAGTTCATGATATAGGAAGGAAAAGAAATTCCTTGAATTAGAAGTACACATTTACAAAAGAAGCTGGCAATTTTCAAACCAGATGTCAAGAATTTATATTCACATATACAGGACAAGAAAGAAATTTAACCAAATTCACCAGAAACACCTTCTAATCCTAAACCCACCCCTTGATTGGTACCGTTGTAGAGTCTAGCTATACTCGTAAAATTTCTAGTGGCAAACTGCTAGTCTTCTTGATCGTTAACCTGATCGCTACATTCATCTATAGCCATCCTTGATGACCCAGAGTCAGGAAAATCAAAGAAACAAACAAGATATTTCCTCAAAATACCTCTACCACGGCACAAAATGACACGATCACCATCGAAGAAACAAATTAAAAGGAGCAGGAATGAACAAGAAAATGTGAATTTAACTTTAATCTCCACCAACTTCCAAGTTAAAGCCTCCTCTTTCGTTGTCTGTTGAAGATAGCGGAAGCTTGCTTCTTGCTCTCATTTTCTTCACTTCTTGGCTAGAATAGATGAAAATCCTCTGCACCTTGTCACAGAATTCTCTGCAAGAAAATGATAGTTTAGCAAACGTGCTCATATAAAGAAGGATCATCCACTGTTGAAGTTGAATAATATTTCTAGATGAAAAATACAAATAATACATACAGCCATGGATAGTCGCGCATGAGCATCATATCTCCTTCGTCATCGGTAAAAACAATTTCCCATTTATGTCGATGCTGAAGCTCTCCTTTTATTTCAAACATCCCTTCAAGTTCGCTTAAAAGCTCATTGTACCCCTTTAACACAGTTAAGTCCACAGCACGACCCACAGCAACTCCTTGCATTTGAACCTTCTCAAAGTATTTCCATACCAAATGAACACATATTTATTTTTAATTACTCTTTTAATTCAGTTAATGTTCAATTTCGAAAGTAGAAAATGTGACATTATACCTTAGTACAACTTCTAGTGGAGTGATTCTGTCTGCTACGAACCTCCTTTATTGGTACTTGTAAGTACTGCGGTTGATTTGGGATGCATCCTTCAGAAACATCATTTGGTATATCAACTAATTTCAAAAAACATTTCTCGAGCATTGAAGGTCTTTTCAAGTCAATACCAAATAATCGGCAAGTAGCAGAAGTATCTAATTTCCTCCCATCATTCAGGCAAGATATGAGAGTATTACTCTGTTTTCTGGAATTTGGGGTTGAATGGTTTGAAAAAATAGACCAAGCTGAGGCACTTTTGCTCTCTTCTGTTTCTTCAGAAAACTTATTCAGAGAAGAATTTATAGGAGGAAAAGATAGCCAGTCTCTCTCTACAATAGTTCCGAAAGTGTCGTCAGTTCTGTTTTTGATGAGAGTGGCACTAGCGTCCATTTGTTCACTTCTTTTTTCTTCAAGAACATCCATTACTTTATGTGAGTCATGGGATGGATTCCAGACAGCTGATGCAGTTGAGCTCGGAGTTTCTACCACAGGAAATAGCAACAAAATGAACTGAAGCCATAATGCATAGAAACACTAAAAAGTTAGGAAAAAAGGATGTGCAAGGTGATCGAACCAGGAACTGGGACTTCAACATGCAATCGTGGCCTTTTATTTTTCGCTGCCAGTGGCTGAACCAGGCTCGTGGGAACTGACGCCACAAACGGTTCTATCTCCCATGGAGAAACCCTTTCAGGTCTTGGAATGGATGCAGGTTCATCCCACTGAACCTGAAAACACGAGGAGAACAGCATAGAGGCTCAGTATTTCTCTATGCTAATTTGATCGAAAAGACACCAGCAAAAACACTAACCTTCAGTGATCGCCATTTCGAATCTTTCCAGTGAGGAGAAATATCTTCAACTCCTGTTATTGTACCTGAGAACCTGATTACTCGGGACAAAGAAAAGGATTAATTGGAGCAATTTGATGCTACTTGCAATGAGACTGATTTGTGAATATGTGGCAAGTGGCAACCTTTTCTCTGGAGAATCATCGACCTCAAAACGCATCTTGAATCTCATGCCAACTCCGAAACTATGGTTTAGAGCTTCGAGATATTTGTTCAGCCCTACGATGAACTGACTTGCTCTGAAAGTTTTATCACAGACAACATGTTTAAGTAGATATGCACATTATTTAAAGAAGAATTTCCATATTCAGACATCATTCTCAGTGTACAAAAGAGCGAAGAATTTCGGACCTCGGTTTGTAATAAACAACAAAGAGGGTCTTGGTTGCAACAGCGTGAGATGCAGTTGCAAGCACGCCAAGGTGCATGCTCTGACTTGAAATCACTGAGGATGGCATGGAGCTCTGTTGACAAACATGATGTCTAACTCCAACATATAACTCCCCATTTGCTCCCCTATTATCAGAGTTTTGATAAGACAATAACAATACATAAGAAAAAGGAAAACCAACATGTCATCGTCAGTTGCAAATTATAATCACTGGAGTGTGTAAATTTGAATTTGTACCTCAAAAATACAAAAGAATCCCCAGCAACTAATCTCTTAGAAGTGACGAATGTACTCCATCCCGTTGTAAGCAAGTGCCTACTTGGTTTGCCTGTTAGAATATTGGATGATATATACATGAATTTCCTTCCATGAAATTGAGAATTTGACATCAACACACTCAACTCCCTACATGCCTATATATTTGATGAGCATTAGCATGCATAATGACATTCGTGGTCAAGTAATATGTAATGAGATGAGCATGATTGGCTAAGCTTAAATTGTAAATATAAGTAAATAAGTTAATTATTTAGACAATAAGGTAAATGTTACTTTCAATATAGCTTCTTTTACTCGAAAGCAGAAAAAATTAAGTTATCCGACCATCTTTGGAAACATAAAACTAAATTTTACTTATTTAAGCTCAGTCAAACAATCTCATACACGTTAGTCTCAGCTAAATCAAAAGGAGCTCATAAGGAAGGTAGAAATAAAGATCACCTCTATATATATGCTTAAAGTGCCATTCAATCCCATGCAGATCCTTTGCCACAAGTTCCTGGCTTGGTGTCTGCAGGGTCATATCCTGATCCAAGAACATATATAGTCAAAACAAACTAAAGATCAGTTATGATAATCTATGCCAACTAGAAATATGGAAAAGAAATTCAAAAACAAAAACAGAACTGACAAACCCCTCAAAAGAGGATTATTACCAAGGGCGGAAGGCATTCATTCGCATGCTTACGGAGGACAGAAAATCCACCATGAGTACTTGTATCGGAAGCTGTCAAAACCTTGCAGAACGAGTGAACCGTAGGCCTAGGAGGCTCCAGAGGACAATGATCTAGACTTTTTGGCTCGGTTTGCTACAAATAGTTTCACCCAGTAGTAACACAAACTTTCATCGATTATGCATATTAAAAAATTGAACGCTTTATCCCTAAAAATTATGAAAGCAAGCAAATACAACAATTTTTCCAATAAAAAAGAAGCTAGACTTATTTCTTACTTCTACTTCTGGCATCAGAGTAATTTGTGCATAAACCTCATCAGTTTCTTGTTCAGCCTACAAAACACACCAATATCATGATTTGTTAACAATTCTACAATGTAATTTACACTGCAATACTTTTGCTTGCCAATAGAGAGATAATTGTTATCACAGGGTTGTCTGTGATGTAGAATAATGAGCCAGAGACAATAAACATAGAAACAAACAAAGTTTTCTGCAGTTTTTACAGCAAGCAAATATAAACAAAACTAAGTTAAACCAACATTGTGGTCTGAGAGAGACAAGTTGGGGATAGAAGATGAAAGTTTATTGCCAAAATCTCACTAGACAGCCTTTTATTGCATCAATATACCCTTACTCCTTTCTCACCCCCCCAACCCACTATTTTTCTTGCCGAGCACCCGGTACCTCCTTACTGACTCCGAACCCAAAAGACCGTTTAAACATTTTATACCCGAGATCTTTTTCACCTTGAGCATTAAAAAAGGTCCCGTGTAAAAATTTCTCCAGTGGATTTCGAAATTAACAAAATAATAATGAAGAGCAGGGTAGATAGGCCATACCAGTAGCTGAATGTTCATAACACTACAAAGGATCTTTGAGGGAAGATTGACCGCTGGTATCCTCTGATTTAACTCCTGATTTATTGATGCTTCCAACTAAACAAACCCCAAAAATAGCAAAGTTTCAATTCCAAATGAAAGCCCATAAAAATCCCACATAAGGAAATTCAAGATTATCTTAATTTCAAGTCTAAATTTCCATTATTCCATACAAAGATCTGAACTTTCAAGCACCCACAAAAGACAATATAGATGTGCTAAAAATAAACTATTACTGACTTGTTCCATGTGACCTTGTGGAAAATAGTAAACTCTTTCTTTCCTTTTTGGAACATCCACCAATGGACCTGCACAAGCCTTCCATAGCTCTGGATACAAAACATCCTCAACACCAAACCCTGAAAATTCAAAAGAAAAAAAAAATCATTTCCCAAACAAGAACAAAAACACTTGTGTGGAAGAACAAAATAGAAAAATAATGATCAGTTTAATTTTAAATTTCTAACCTTGAGATGGAGAACAGTTTTTCTGCTGAGAAAATGACCTTGCCATGATTAAAGCGACTCTTGTTTTGATAGTTAAACTGATCTGTAAATCCTCGATCAAAGCTCATATAATATAATATCACAATACAATACGCATAAACTGAATTCACCTCATTACACAGTATTAACAGCAATAATTACTACATATGAATAAAAGCCCAACTTATACATTAAAAGAAACAATTGAAAGCTGTGCGCGGTTACAGTGACGCCGGAAAACCTGCTTCTCGCGAGCAAATATGTAAAGAATGAGGATGTGTGAGAAAGAAAACGCCGTCCAGAATCCCAAGAAACAGCTTATTATACGCCTTGATTCATTGCTCTGTCTCTATCTACATATATATATGTGTATGTATATATTGCTTTCATAAAACGTGGTTAGGTTGTCTCCTTCTGCTCTACAGTATGCTGTGAGGGGAGAGTGGGGTGGGGCGTCAGTAAACGCTAACCTAACTATGGTTAGTGTATAGTACTAGAATGGACGGCTGCGATGACGACATTTTTCTTGACGGGTCAATCTTAGTTTTGATCGTTCCGTTATAACGGTGTCAGGTTAAGGTAGGAACCTTTCAACAATATTATTGACAACAACTTCCCCGCATGTACAGAAAACTTCTTAAAGAATTTTACCAATAAACTCACAATGTGCAGGTCCCCATCCCATTGTGTATTTAAAAAAAAATGTGCGGGACCTACGTGTGTGAGTATTTTGGTGAAATTTTGTGGGTTTGACTTCTGTTAGTTCTGTACATGAAGCAAAGTTCTGTTGACAATTGCTACTAGGGAAAGTTATTTTCAGGGTGTTTTTTATGGATATTATTGGAAAAAAAAAAGTATTTTAAATAATGGAAAATATATTGTTAAAAAGTAAAGAAAAGTTATTGATGTAATGAAAAATATTATTTTATCGAAAAGTGTGTGGTTGAAAATGAGTTTTATAAAAAAATATTTTGAAAGAATATGTGTCAAACAGGGGCGGATACTCATCTACTAGGATAGTTGCCGCAATTCCAGTTTCATCCCCAATTATCTACTTGTTCTTATTTCAACTTAATTCATGTTTGGCTCTTATTTTCTAAATTTATTTTTAACTAGATCCACAATTTTTATCAACTTTTCAATCCACATTTCATCGATTTTTATCAATATTTACTAAAAACTTGGTTTTTAACTAAATCAAACGGGGACTTAGAAACATCTACTTGGGCTAGATTCTTGAAAATGCTTAACAATCCATATCATTTTACGTTTAGACTTTTATGTTACTGTTAAATAGGTTATAATAATGTACAATCTACTTGAGCATGAATTTATTCTAAAATATTGACACTGAATTAGCTAAGATCAAAAAAGATAACTGGTGAATTTTATTAAAAAATTATTTTTTAGTCTTGTTCTTTTATATTTAGTTCAATTCAGTGTACTAAACATGTCTTAATATTTTCATAGAAAATTATTATAAATACCAACCCTTAATTTTTCATTATAAGTTTTCAATTGCCTAATTTTTTTTGTTAATTTTACCAATCTAATTTTGCACAATTTAAAGTAGTGAAATATTAAAAAATATATATAATATCTTATTTCTTGCAAACATAAGAAAAGGATGAAACTCACTAACGCCGTTTAATCTTGTCGCCATCTAATTGGTTGGGCTGCTCCAGGGCAGGCAGCAGGCTTGGCTCCAGTAAGCCCGGCAAAGAATTTTCATAAAATCGAGCATACCCCTTCATTATTGACCTCCAGGTTATCGTTAACTACCAAAATGCCACTAGTTCGTGGTCCCCAACCAGAACACGTGAGAACTGTTTTCCTTATCCTTTTACTCTACGGTTGGATCTGTATGATTATTTGCAGTGGTCCTTAATCGGTACAAATTCATCAGAAATAATCCAACGGGTCATAGAGTGACACGTGTTAGCTGGTCCCTGTCTATTTTATCTTTTGTCTGCTAAGGTTGGACCAGTTATAGTACCTGGGACACATGTGACCAAGTCCATACTTTTTTGTTGGGACTCTAATTTCAATTTCTAATGTTGTTGCAATTATTTGCCTTCTTTAGAAAATCGATCTTGACAGTAATTCGAAAAAGAAAATTCGCCCTGTTAAGTACAAATTAAAATCTAATTTTAATTTCAAGTCAAAATCACCTATTAATTTCAATTACTTTCACCAACACATTCCTTCAATTTTTATCAAAATTTATTAAAAACCTAATTTTAATATACAACAAACAAGGGCAAAATATCAAAGGTTAAATAATCAGATTTTTAGTAAAAATTACAAATAAATAAAATGAAATTTTGGACGCGAATTAGATGGCTTTGAGGTTGATTTAGGCCACGTTTGTCTTCCATTATTCCAAAACATTGTTTGTTACAGTAAGATTCTCCACCACACATTCACCTAATGAAATATTCTACACACAAACCTATAAAGTTACTTTAAATTTCAACCACACATTCTCCAAAAAATACTATTTATTACTCCATTTCTTCTACAATAATGGGAGACAAACACACTTAGAGGGTGTGTGGTAGAGATTAAAATCATATTAAAATTGAAAATATAGCCGTTATTGTTGACTTTTATTAAACGGGTGGGACCCAATATCGACCATATTTTCAATTTTAATTGGATTTTAAGCCGTACCAAACGGGGCCTTAAGATTATTCTAAATTCTCGTTTTTTTTATATGAAATAGAACCAAAATTCGAGTAAATCAAAGCTAGTTGGAGAGAAGAGAGATGAATTTTATTTTTGATTCAAATGTGGTCATAAGTATCTTTCAACTCTATTCTTGATCATGTCCAAGTCACATGATTTTCAATTTAATTTTGAATACGAATTTTCATTTTCTTGAATTTTTTTTAATACGTTAATTGTAATTTATATTAGCAAATTAACCCTTGGATAAATTTTTATTTATTTTTTGTTTAGATCTTACATAGCATCATTGAAGAATATACCAATTGTACCATATTTGGACCCTTCTCCTTGTTTAAATTTACTTATCGTCTGCTTATCAACCTGTCTTAAATAATATTTACATATCCCTACGCTCATTGAAAAATAATAATTGTCAATTAACATGGTATTAGATTTTTCAAAACTTGTATATTTATTTCAAACATCATCCTCGTTTAAAGGAATAATTCAAGTATTTAAGCAGTTTAGAATGTTTAGTCTTAACATACTCGCACAATGGCAAAATTGAGGTTTTGAAATCTGATTACTTTATTTCAACTTTTTAAAAAAAAAAAAAATAAAATTGACTACTTACTAATTTTTTTTTGTTATATCGAATCATTTGTCTGAACTTTTTGTGATCAAGAGTAACTACTAAAAAGAAATTATGAGGGCTTAAATGAATCTACGTGTTTTTAAATTAACTTCAACTTTTTGAAGAATTCTTGATTGACTTACAGACAATCGAACGTGGGCAAAAGAGTATAAAGTGTTGAGGATATTACATCGATAATGCACATATTATATTCATATCAATACGTACCGTTTTATACTCTTAAAATCGAAACATGATTCGATATACCAAAATAGTTGAGAGTACGACGTAATGCTTTGTCGAAGTAATATGGATACACCACTTTCCAATTTTTGAATGAAAGCATGTCATTCTTCAATCAAACCTTGAAATATAAACATATAAATAAGATTAACAATATTCTGAAATCAAATATAAATTAATCAGAAATGAGAAAGATAAGAAAAGAAGAGATGCAAACGATGCGATTAGTCGAGCTAGTGTTGAACACTTTGTCTTTAAGATAGATTTGCAATGCGTTAATGCTAACAATTTTCGACAACCATCTCTCAAGATACAATGGCCACGCCAAGTCATATGAGCACTCCAGATAGCTTAGGCCAACGAACTCGAACGAAATTCTTTTTTTTTTTAAATTATGAATTTTTTGCAAAGAAATCACTTTTGATAAAGTGTTTTATACAACATAAAATGAAAACAATGATATAGAATGACAAATAAACGTTCAAGGGTCCAATATATAGAGCATAAATGGTTGTGGGCGAAGAAGCACACAAAAAACTCAACAATTTTCATGAAAGGTTGCGACCCAACCTATCGCTCGCGCAATCGTTGGATCATTGCTCGAGCGACAAAAACAAAGTCTGTCGCTCACTTAACGCTGGACCATGCTGAATTTCAATTTCCTTCAAACTTTGAACCACAATTTCTCATTCATCTGGAATTGATTTTGAGATTCCAAATATACAACGACGCTCTACTCGATTAGTAGAACAAGTTAATATATTTACATATGTAATTTGACCATTGAATTAAGTCCAAATATTTGGTCGAAATTCACACGAGGTCACTTTTCATGATTTATACTAAACCTCAATTTCAATCTTAAAACCAAATTCAAACATAAATCAAATAAATTTATTCCCCTGCTTTTTAATTTATTAATGATGATTACTGCGTCCCCTTTTAGGAAATATAAAAGATAAGGTACCTTGCATGGATGCACCTTTCCAAGTATTTATCTATTAAGCCCATATTTGAACTCCATTATTTTAAAAATCATTTCTTTTCAAACTTATTTTGAATCGTACATTTCTCAACAAAATAATTTTACACGTAAATTCACAATTCTTTTTTTTTTTTTACTTTTTAACCATATATTCTAAAAAAAATCACTATTACAAAATATATTTTTCAACAAAATGGAGCTCAAACAAATGCTAAATAATGATATCATCTAATTTTAATTTAAACTCAACCAAATAGAGTTTCATTCCTTCGATATTGCATGGTTGGTATATTATTGAACAAGATCGAAAAGTACAATTTAGCTTCTATTTGTTTCAATTGGAAAAAATATATTAAAATTTAAGTCAAAATGAACAAATAATTTTCATCACGTATTTTACGAAAAACACAACTTTTTAATCATACAATCCATCAACTCTTATCAAAATCAACTAAAAAGTTATTTTTATGTAAATCAAAAAGAAACTTAATAAGTTTCGTCAAATATCTCTTTTTTAAAGTTCAACCTCAATTCCTCTGCGTAATCAAATTGGGTGAAGAATATGTTGGAATTAATTGAATTTCAATTGGGTTAAATTATTAAATGTTGTATTTATTGATGTGGGCCATTGCAATTAATTTGAGTGAATTTGAAAAGTCTTCAATATAGGCCCACATATTGATAACTCATTTTAAGTGTCTTATATATGATAAGGAATCTCACGTCGAAATTTTACAAGAAAAAAATACTTGTTTATATAGTGGGATAACTAGGATGTGTGAATAAATTATCTACCATAAATAAAAGAGGCACTTTCCCAATTATTGTTCATAAGCCATGAGTCGAGCCGAATGACTTTACGGCTCGACTCGGCTTAGCCGGCTAAGGAAGTTTTTTTTTTTTTTTTTTAATAAGTATTCGGGGGGCCAAGCAGAATGGCTTTCGGCTCGGCTCGACTAAGCCGTTTAAGCCCATTTTTTTATACGCTTGATTCAGTATTTTAAGTAACAAATATGCGTTTTAAGCATTTAAAATTTGTTTAAGTGAGACCATGATAAATATATGATCGATGAACTTTAAATATCAAAAATAATTTTACATTAATTGTGAAACGTAAAGTCGTGATTTTTTATGTTTCTTTTCAATCTCAACCTCATTCAAATGTCATTTTTTCGAACTTTATTTTTCCTACAACGTTTGATTCGATATTTCACGATATGAATATTCATCTGGATCGATTTAATTTATTTTTTTTAAAAAAAACTTACAATGTAATAATGATAAATATATCGTCAATTAAGTTTAAATATAAAAATTATCTTAAATTATTAAACGTAAAATCATAATCGTTAATTCCCCTTTTCTACACACCCTCAACCCTCATACTCACACTAATTTCTCTCAAATTCATTTTTCTTCACTTTTTATCTTAAATTAAGTCAATTTTTTATTGAGTATTTTTTCTTAAATTATTAAACGTAAAATCATAATTGTTAATTTTCTTTTTCTACCCACCCTCAACCCCCATACTCATACTAATTTTTCTCAATTCATTTTTCTTCTGCTTTTATCTTAAATTAAGCCATTTTTTTAAGTTGCATTCAGTATTTTAAGTTACAATTATTCATTTTGAACGATTTAAAATTTGTTGGAAATGTTAAAGTGTGGCCATGATAAATATATGGTCGATAAAATTTAAATATCAAAAATAATTTTACATTAATTGTGAAACATAAAGTCGTGATTGTTTATGTTTCTTTTCAATTTCAACCACATTCCAATGTCATTTTTTCGAACTTCATTTTTTCTACACATTTGATTCGATATTTAATTTTTAGTTACAAATATGCGTTTTAAGCGATTTAAAATTTGTTGAAAATATTGAAGTGCGGCCATGATAAATATATGGTCGATAAATTTTAAATATCAAAAATAATTTTACATTAATTGTGAAACATAAAGTTGTGATTAGTTATATTTCTTTTCAATCTTAACCCCATTTCAATGTCCTTTTTTCTAACTTTATTTTTTTCTACAACGTTTGATTCGATATTTCACGATATAAATATCCATTTAGATCGATTTAATTTTTTAAAAAAAAAATTAAAACGTGATAATAATAAATATATTGTTGATTAAGTTTAAATATAAAAATTATCTTAAATTATTAAACGTAAAATCATAATCATTAATTTTTCTTTTCTACACACCCTCAAAAAACTTAAAATGTGA
>CAIGRO010254737.1:8724-20626 GCA_903798355.1 Fraxinus baroniana
TTCAATGTCAATGTTTTTTTTTTTTTTTTTTTTTTTTTTTTTTTTTTTTTTTTGCATTATTGTTTACGAAAAATAAAAATTTAAAAGAAAATTGGAAAAGGAAAACTGATTTTTCATAAAAAAAATTTGTACACGTTAATTTTGATCAAGTACTAACATAATTAACGAATAATAAATAAATTTCCCATTAGCTTTGTTTAGAACTTATTTGGGGTACTTGGTAGGTTCTTTCATGTACCATCTGCATTACACATATTAAACTCTTGTGAGTGAGTCTTGACCTCATGTGTGAGATTTAGGATGGTGGTTATATGAATTGACATTTAATTAGTTGACCTAAACTCTTATATATTTCCCTAAAAGAAAAATTATTATTGAGCTTAAAAAAGAAAAAAAATATTTGAATTATATTAAAATTGTGAGATGTTTTATACTTTTTCTTCGTAGCCTATTCAACTTGAGTTAAATATGAGTTTTTAATTTAAAAGGTCCTAATAGTACTAAATTTGATTTTCATAATTTGAGGAATATATTCATTTTCCATTCAAGTCTTTGCATGTCCTTTCTCACCTACATAAGATTTTTGAGTCTTGCTTACATGAGATTAATGATACTTGTCACACATGGATAACTTATACAATTTACTCATTATAGATTTAAAATAAGTTATGTGAGAAAAGTTTACGATTTATAGATTATATTTGTATAAGTAAACAAATAACTGTTTTTGATATTATATTTAAAAATTCAAGAAAAACATCTATCTCAAAAAAATTTCACTAATCATATATATTTTGTATAATTTTGTGCATATTTTATTTTCACTCATTCCTTTCTATGTTATTTTTGCATTAATTTGAATTAATTTTTTCCTTTGTTATCTCTGACAAAAAGGGAGAGTAAATATTTATTTTAGAGAATTGATATATGAGTGAGAAAGAGTTTTTGATATATTATTTGACTTACAGAAGTCGTAGACATTTTCTTTATATTATTGATTTGTTATTAAAATTTTAATATTGATATTATGTTTTTTATTTTTTCAATGTTGATGTTAATATTTGTTTACTTCAATTCTAAGTTATTATTACGTGTAGTATTGTATGTTTTGGTATTACACATCTTTTACTTGTGTTGTTTTATACTCGTTCCATCCCGTAAAGATAATCATATTTCTTTTTTCATTTAGATTAAGAAAATTTTGTTAATATAGTTGAAATAATAAGTTCTATTATAACTTTTTCTAATATACCCCTACAATAATGTAATCAATATTCAAGCTTATTAAATTATGCATGCAATATTCAATGTAATTAAAATTTTCTTGGTTCTAGTCATTGTTTGATGCAAGAATCAAGATAATTGACATTCCAAAGTCATCGAATACAAATAGAAATAAATGAATGTCAAGGAAGATGAATGATTTTTTAGTTTTTAATTTATTGTACCAACTACAATTGAATAATAGCGTGATTTAAATTTGTGATAAAAAAAAAAATACATTAAATAGGGGCATATTAGGAAATTGATATATTACTACACTCTCAAATAAGAAATATGACTAAAATTTGGGACAGACGAAAAAGAAAAATGAAACTATCTTTATGAGACAAATGGAGTATAACTTAGGTAGATTTTTAAATTGTTCATTTTACCTTTAACGTGATATTGTTGTTTCTATCTATTTCAGACAAGATGGTTGAAGTAAATTTTGGGTGCTAAGTTTTTGGGTCGATTTTTCATTTGACTTTGATTTTGAAATAAAAGATTTTGCCACAGAATGCGGAGGGGGAGATTGTTTGGTCCAGTTTTGTAATTAGCAAAACTAGCAATTTCCGAATTTGTAATTGACAATTTCTTGTGTCACAATCATGTCCTAATTGAATTGTATTAAAAGATTATAAATATTCGATTTATATTCGATTTCGAATCTAATTTTGAGTTCTTTCTCATCTCAAACATTACCCATTATAAATATAGCATATGGTCCATCTCAAAGTGTGTCGAATCATTATTTTACCTTAAGAGTTCTTATTATTGAAGATCATAAACACATTCCTTTGTTTCTTAGATTAAACACAATATTCATATATTCATTTCGTAGTAATTTGCAAGTTAGGTAGTCAGAGTCAGCTAAAATTTAGCAATGTATAGACTAATTGTAAGTTAACTTTTCTAATAAATTGTTTACTGGCAAGTTTGTTGGAGCTTTTTGACCTTGAGTTGGGATTTTTCTCTGTGATCATATATGGTCTTCTTTACTTTATTTTTATTGTCTTTTATATGATTATTTAAATGGTTCATTTTCACCTAGGTTTAATCGGATTACTAAAACTTAATCATCTGGAGACATTAATAAGTGATTTTTTTTTTTTTTTTGCTTGTTATTGTTTTAATTCCGCATATTTGGGTCTAAATAAAAAAATCTCAGAAAATATTGTGAACAAGATTTTTATTTTTATTTCGAATTGAGTCCCTATTTGGTGGAAATCAAAATAAGATTTTTAATATATTTTATAAAAATTAATGAAATATGTGATTGAATAGTTACGGATTCCATGAAATATGTAATTATAGTTAATTACTAAATTTGATTTAGATTAAAATTTAAATTTTAATTCATACTGAATGGGGACCTAATATTGTCTACGCGGAAGGACGCCATTTATGGAGTTGCAAATAGTTACAATTAAATAGGCCTTTTCATATCTTCATAAAGTCCAACATTGGAGTTGCAAATAGTTACAATTAAATATGCCTTTTCATATCTTCATAAAGTCCAACATAAAGAAAACAAGATTCTTAACTAAATTAAAGGTCCAACGTTTAAACTAATGGGATATTTAATATTAAAAAATATAAAAGTTTCGTCGTTTGCGTGAATGACCATTTGACATTTAAACTATCTACACAATATTTTTGTCTATGTAGATGTGAACAAAATACAGATCTATATCACCTAAAATTATAAATTAGTGATTAAGACAAAATAATTGATGATAAAAATGTAATTATGTAGAATACGAAAGAGACTGAAAAAACAATTATTTAGACTTTGGCTTATGGTTGGTTAGTTCATAGGCTGTCAAATAACTTTTATCCATATTATGCATGGGATCCACAAATATTATTTACTTAATAGTCACATATTTCTACCTATTTGTGAAGTAATTTGTTTATGAAAACTTCCAAAACATAATTTTAACTTTTTTCATTGGGCCTTTCAAGCATAGATATTAGACCCGACCTGGACATCAACCCAGATAAGATATTTGGGTCTCGGGTTACTGGTCGGATTGGTGGGTTATTGCATAAAAATCTGTAAAAAAAAAAATTAAAGTATATAAATTTTTTTAGGCAAAATTATGTATTTTTTAAAATTATTTTTCACTAATTATATAGGTCTATAAAATAAAGTTAAATATTTGACCAATTTTTTTATAAAAATACTTTTAGAAAACATATAATGATAAATTGGATACATATTACTTCTTGCATATAATAAATATTGAAGTACTTTATAGTTCTAATGGTGGTGATGTAATTGTTTTACTTAGAGATCTAATCTTCAATTCCTTGGGCCCCCAATATTTTAAAATGCATTTTTGAAAACCGGTCAACCGTTCGAGTTAACTTGATCAAAATCAGTGGTTAACTCGGTCAAAGTCGAATTTGACCGAGTTATGTGCATCCATATTAAATTAAGGGAAAAATTCATGATTCAGGCATTATCTTTCACGAAATCAAAAATCATGGTTTAGAATTTCAAAACTCAGGTTTTTCCATGATTTAATTAATTATATTTAACAATTAATCTATTAAATTATGTTCCTTAATTTAAGCGTACATTTAAGATTTCCTAATATAACAAATCACCTCCATAATAAACAGATTCTGCTTCATCTCCAGACTGATTTCGATTGTGGACAAAATTGATGGCAGATTAAGCGAGATTTCCGATCACAAATCACATTTCGTCGTCGCCGGTCACATAGTTCCATACGGTGGAGATTTGACGGCCGGCTAATGATTATTTCGGTCACAAATCGAAGGACGTAATCCCCGGTCAAATTTCGATTGTTGTACGCAGGTTTCGTCTGGGTTGAAGGTCCAATTGAGTTCGCTAATCTATGGCTCCAAAATTGGAAACAAAACGTTTCCATTGCCGGCACCGATAATACACATTGCCCATTGGTATGTCAGGTTATCCCATCGACGATTACTGTTCTATATAGGTTTCATAAATTTGTGACTCCAAATTAGGTAATCTATATAGTTTTCGTAGCACATCCAGAATGTCAGAGCTCATTTTGTGTTGTGCTTGATCTCCTACATGAATTTCTACATTTATATCATGTTTCTTGCATGAGTTCAATTTAATTATTGACTTCCTACCTTTATATCATGTGTCATGCGTGATCTTTTACCTGTGACTTGAACCACATATGTGACCTGCATGCATTCAAATGAAGTACTGACTCTATACATGTCACTTCTGTGTCCTCCGTGATCTCCTACCTATTACTAGAAACGCATATGTGACCTACATGAATTCAATTTAATTACTGACTTCCTACCTTTATATCATGAGTCTTTCGTGATCTCTTACCTGTGACCCAAACCACATATGTGACATGCATGCATTCAAATGAAGTAGTGACTCCATACATTTAATTTTTGTGTCTTGCATGATCTCCTACCTGTGACCCGAACCACATTTGTGACCTGATTCAGTACAGACATCATATATTTAATTTTACATATGTGCTGGATGTCCACGTATATTTACTGAATGGATCCCAGGTATCGGTGATTTTACTGGCTAGTAATTGCACCTATTCGACTCTTGCAGATACTGTAATGAAAGAGTTCGATTTGGATCGTACAAAGGTAGTAACTTGGTTCCATTGAGCTAAAGTCAAGAAGGGCAAATATTCACAAGCAAATGACTTGACGATACTTGCACCATATTCGTGATAGTTGCAGTTATTCATTATCTTTTGTTTAATTGGTTGTACCTGTCAACTTAAATTATATTTTTTATTTCACGTGCATGAAATAATCATTGAAATAGGAAATATTCGTTCAGTTTTCAATTCGTGACATATATTCAGACCAATGAATTGTGAAACCAGTTTGTGTCACCATTCTAATATTCAATGTGTTCTACAAAATACAAGTTATTAAATAAAAACCTGAGTTACCAAGGCAGTACTCTCCGTGACCACCATAAAGCAAACTGTAATATAAGGTAAGATCTATGACCTTTAAACATAAACAAACTGTAATATATAGTAAGACATGTGACCTCTGAACACATCTTCTGTGACCGTTACACCATTCACTTCACAACAATAAAACTATAATATATAGTTAGACATGTGACCTCTGAACACATATTCTGTGACCATTTCACTATTGACTTCACAACAATAAAATTATTTAGAAACCTGTTAGTGGGTCATGTGACCCAACCACCTAAATGAAATGCGCTCACATTCAGTGACCTCCACGAATAGCCTACAAATTATTCAGAAATCTGTGTTGCCCACTGTTTTCAGAGTTACCAAACAATTCCCTATAGTGTTCTCTGTGACCTGATGTTACATTATATGACTACTAGTATTCCTGTGACCTACATACTCCAAAAATATTATCACATGTGACCTTGTAGAAATTTTCTACTACAGTATGTGACTTGAGTATATACATTTACCCAAGCCACTGACAATCATAAACCTATTACCATAGGATACCAAATCAATTTACTGCAATACAAATAAACAGCTTGTAAGTCAAATCATGGTTGATCACAATGAAAATGCTGCCAATTACTATCAAAATAATCATTGTACAACTCTGTCAAACAAACTACCACAAATCGAAAAAGATGATGACAAAAATAACATGACAAATGAAATAGACACGATGTTAAGAAATTAGGTCACATGTAGGGTAAGAATACCAAGAGATGTGTAAGGTCACAGACATTCATTCACATCCATAAAATCCCCTTCCACCATAAAAAAAAACCCCAAATTTCAACATTCATGAAAAAATAGAAATGTTTGTTCGAACCGACGATTGCCATTTGACCCATGCAGTTACCTTCTTCCCTATGTGAGTGTCACTCGACCCATGCGATTTTCCCTTGATGATGACATTTTGGTGGGGTTGTTCATTGTCTTCCTTTTGTTCGTACAAACCGACTTCTGCACCGACTTCTTGCCCTTCTTTTCATTATTTGTTTTCGCCATTTGTATTCACAAACAATATCGAAGCACCAGAGATTTCATGGAGAATTATCAAAAAAGTCTTCTGAACGTGATGGAGAGAGTGCGCGAGGAATATGGAGGTGAGATGGTGGTCGAGTGAAAATAGGACTTCAATAGATATGGAAGTTAAGATATTAGCCATTTTGTAACCCACAATTAACGGAATATGCATGTCATTTAATTAAAGAATAATTGTTTAATTAAACTGATAAAAACTTAAGTTATGAAGAAAAAAACGTTAAAACCTGAATTTTTAAAATGTGAAAGAAAATATCTGGTTTTATGTAATTACCACTTAAATTAATCTACCCGCCTCGAATAAGGGCCCAGGTCAAAGGTTTCTCGGCCCGACCGACCGGTCTGGGCCGAGTTTTATAACTATGCTTTCAAGACTTAAAAATGTATCGATTGTTCAACATGTTCAAAATTGACGTTCCACATTAATTAGACATGATTTTGAACTCTCGGTGAGTTGATAGCTTAGACTCCTATTTACAGAGTTGGACATGAGGCAAGACTGGTGATGGTAAAAGTGGAATTGTGGTGATTAGCATATTGAGATGGTGGGGTTCTAGAGACAATAATGATTGTAGTGGTGGAGTTAGAAAAGGAGGTTGCAGTAGCAGCAACGGATTTGTGATGATTAGCAGATTGTGGTGGTGGTAGGTGGCAGTGCAAATAGACATCGATGGCAGACGATTGTGCAACGGTGACAATGATTATGAATTTGATGTTGATGATGGGGAAAAGAAGCGATGGTGTCAGTATAACAATAAATATTACAAGTGGTGGACCAACTATAGTGGTGTAGCAATTAAAAATTAAAATTATAACTGGTGGGGGTTGACGATGATGCAGTGTAACACTGAATGTTACAAATGGTAATGGAGTCGACGATCACGGTGAAGGTGGAAACGTGTGGCCAAATTTGTGTAACATATTGTGTAATGACAGATGACGACAGCAGCAGTTGAAACATGGTAGTGAAATGTGTGTAACATGATTTTACAAATGTAACGCACCATATTACAAAATTTATCGTAACAATAAATATATAAATAAAAACAATATTTTGAGAATTAAAAAAGATTTAAAAGTAAGAAAAATATCAGTAAATTTTTAAAAGAATTCATGAATTCTTCCTCCTCCTCCCCCTCCCTCGTTTTTTTTTTATCTTAAAATAAAAATTAGACCTACCCAATTTAAATTTACCTAATTCACCATCCCACACAACCTATATTTAAGTGAACAATATATAACTTCTACATATAGGAACTACATTTTACAACTAACAAATTTCCTAAAATATTTCATAAACGTTGGTAAATAATAATAATAATAATTACCCCCATCTCACCCTACCTTACCCCACCCCACCACCCACCCAAAGAAAATTTTTCAAAACTTGAAAACTGGCGATTACACACTGTACCACATGGAACTATCCTACCCTACCCTAACCTATCCCATCCCACCCCACCCTACCCCTAAAAAAATTTCCAAAGTTTGAAAACTGGAGATTACTTTGCACCCCAAAGAACCACCCTACCCTACCCCACTTCTACCCCTTAATTTTTTTTCAAGTCACTATATGTAACTAAGTTAGTGACATGTATTATATGTGATTAATTGTGATTAAATTTGTCTTTAGTGTGATTGTATATGACCAAGTTAATTAATTATGACGATATATGATCAAGTCACAACCAATCACAATAAACACATACTTGGTCACAAAGGGTCAACACAAATAAATCTGTACACACCGTAGACTAGGGCCACAATCCACAATCTACCACCAATCACCATTACCATCAGCTCCAATGCACCACCACTACCACCTTCAACTTAAATTCATGACCATAAATACTACATTCACTGACTTGTGTTATCAGTGACTAACCGTGACTAACTTTATCTTCAATGTGACTATTTATAATCATGTTAGTCTAGTTTGTGACTTTATGTAACCAAGTCACATACAGTCATAGTTAACATAGATATGGTCACAAACAGTCACAATGAAGATAGATTTGGTCACACCTAATTTCCATTGCCACCCACTCCCAACAACGTTAATAACCAAACGCATACCACCAACACCTTCAACAAATCCCAACCACCACCACTGCCTGCATCACCGCACCACCACCACATGTAGATCCTGCTGCTCAAAGCGGCGCGCCATGTTTGAAGCTTCCAATTCTCCACCACCACTACCCAAGCTATCACTCTACCGCCAGAATGACCATCTCAACATCCTCTATGAATCCTGATCTACATTCCAGCCTAATACCATCCCAAATGCACAAAAAATAGGCCAAAAAATAGTAACTGCAAACTTTTTTTATGGTACTACCTTCTCCGGCAATGCCTATGCTGGTGCCACCACATCAGTCAACCATACTCGTCAAGGGACATGTATTCATGGTCTTATATCAGCAAACAACAAACATAATCCAAATTTACAAACTTAGTCTTTGCACCCAGTTGAACATGCACATTTCAGTCTCAATATTCTGGTGCTAGCTTTAGCCACAAGGTGGAAAACCACCTTCTCTGACATCCCAACACCAATATGCATCTATTGCTACCATGGGCTTCCATCAATTTGATCATAAGATAGAGAATGGTAGGGTTGGATGGGAGTGTAGAGATGGATGGGTAGGGAGGGAAATGATTAAGAGAAAATTTCTACAAGTAGGTATGATGATGGGTGAGAATAGGATAAGGGATGATAACTGTATGTATGTGTAAATTATATTTATGAAAAAAGCGCAAGTTCGACCCTAACAATACGTAGAGGGGGTGAATAGGTATTCAATGCGAAATTAAAGATAAATATGAACTAAACAGCAACAAGTCACATTTAATTCTTATCTAGATGGTAACCAAACAATCTAATTTTTCCTATGTTTAATTATCGCAGTTTTTACAATAAACAGTAAAATATAAAATAGTAAAGAACTCAAGAATTGTTTACGGAGAAACTCAACTGGGAAAACTTCGGGCACTTTGCCAGTCAATCTACTATAAAAGATTTAGTACTTACAGTCTACTAGACTAGACGACGACACGAACTATCTGATCTCCTAACTGTAGTTTCTATAGCTCTCCTGAATTGTGTGCTCCCCTACACCAATTCCAACTGCAATAACCAACGCTCTCCTCAAACTCCACTATCCTGCAGCAGCCCCTAACTTGGTAGAATCGTCTATCTTCTGTGGATCACGAAGAACAACCCGTTCTTCACATACTGTAACTCTAATCGCCTTCCTTGATCTTCAGCACTCTCTGACAGATATATATGAAGTGGCAGTTTGGTATTGGATGTTAGATTCGATGTTTTTCTGATCAAAACACTCAAGCAAGATAAATGTTGAAAGAAGTAATCAATAGATCTCTCACAAATGAAGCTCTCTCAATTATCAACCTTAAGAATTACGTTTTGGACGTGTTCTGATATTTATAGATATGTTAAGAAAATCATGGGACAAGAAAAAAGCTTTTAAAACGAAAAAATAAAATTTCCCGTATAAAGTTGTCGCTTGAGCGACAGTCGAGCGACTGAGTGTCGTTCGAGCGAAGGAGGGACAACGGTCTAGCGACAATGTTTCTGCTTTTGTAGCTTGAGCTATAACCTGATGACAGTCAAACGAAAATCCGCACCGTTTTCTCCTTTGTTCCAAACTCGAAACACTGGTCCTATTCAACTAACTTTTGACCTATTTGTACATTACTCCTTGAACTTTCATTAACTATCAATTTAAGTCATGTTGTCTACAGAATAAGTCAATTACAAAATTCACTAAAACCTAACAATTTATATATACCATATATAATTAAAAGATAATTAGAACCTAATTATTGAAAACAAAACTATTAAAATTTGATTTTTGAAATTGAAACTTTAGGGGTAGGGTTCGAGATAATTTTCCTCGTATTTAAACACCCAACCCAATTTAAACCCAACCAAATCACTTAGTCTAGAGCCCACCTAAACTACCAAGTTTCAAGTATTCAATCAATCTTACTCTGCATTCCCACTTCCCATAAACCTATCCTAAAATTCTCAAATTCTAAACCGAAAATTCAATTGTTCATAATTAAAGAATGTGAAAAGGTCTCCAACGAGGCCCATAAGGAATTTACCATGCTCTGACGATCCTTCGATAAAATGAACAGTCAGTTGCAGTCTTGTAAATCAAGTATACCTAGGTACCAACTTTTTTTTCTATAGATACAAATAGGCACATATTTTATGTGGCATTTGATGGGTGTTTTTATGTGAAAGTCATTTGGGATTTTTTTGATTGGTTTTGGCCCAAAAGTAAGACGCAAAAACAATGAATAAAATTGACCAATTGAACAATGATGGATACACCAATTGATATAATATGGATCCGAGTCTTAAAATTCATGAAGCAAGGAACACATATGTTGCATGACTTTGTTGGGTTGAATTGAAAAACAAAAACGACAATGAAAACATGCAATTAAAAATAAAAGAGGAAAGTGAATATTGTAGACTAATGTTAATGAGGATAATAGCTATTGTGAAAGACTCGTCAAGTACTCTTTGACATTTTGAGGAGATAATGAAAGCTTTATATTGAGAATAATGAGTTTGATCATGTCATTGGAGTGAACATTTGGCTTGCTCAACGTGAGATTCAGTGTACATGTTTTGGTCCTAAACTACAAAATTACTTGATACAAATGTTGACACATGAGGTGTGAAGTTCAATTGTCATGAAATTAAACATGAAAAATATTATTCTGTCATACTTGATTATATTCCACACGTGGTTGCAAGGAGAAAATTTCTTTAGTGATATGTGTTGAATTTGTTATGAAATTTTAAACTTTATAAAACATTATGAATTATCAAGATTTCCATGTCAAATCATCAAGAAAAAATAATTAATTGGAACATACATTGATCTATCTTGGACAATGAATCTTGAAGCTTTAACCTTTAATCTTGAAGATCAACTTGCAATCCCTTCTTGATTTATCTTCTTGTGTTTAATCTCGATTGACTTGTTCTTCAATTTATTTCTTGACAATGGATTCTCGAATTCTTTAATCCTTGTTCTTGATTGCGGGTTTTGGATCTTTTTCTTCAATATGTTTTCTCTTATATCCTCACGTTGATGGGATGACACAAAGAATGAGAAATTACACATGAATTGGGGACCATAACCTTATTTATAGTTTCCATATGTATTTGGTCAATTGTCAAATATAACTCTAATGAATCTGATCTCTACACATTTAATTCGGCTAACACTTTATTCAGATGTCCAAATCCCAATTGTTTTATTCTTATTATATCACTTTAATTTTTTGTTTAATTTTAAAATGACTTTTATACATAATTAACTACATATGTTGGCCCATATGAAAAATTAAATATTTCCCAACAATCTTCCACGTGCGCCGCATATGTTACCTTATAAATGTGTATAACCTTATGATCTCAAAACATTTACGACTGTAACCTAAAGTATCTCCGAACAGTTTCGTCCATTAATTATGTCAATGTAGGATGAAAACGATTTTTGTTACAAGCATCATAATTAAACCCTCAAGGTTAAGTTGGTCGGGTTGGGTCGGTTTTTTCC
>CAIGRO010254793.1:0-12108 GCA_903798355.1 Fraxinus baroniana
CGTAATTTTATATTTAGTGTCATGATCATTTAATTTCATATAATGTTTTATTATGATTATTCAATTTTATATAATATTTCACTATTTACCAAACTTTTTTCATCATTTTTATTAATTTTAGATGAGATGAAATGATAATTTTATCATTCCAACAGCACGATACATAAATGGTTTAACGAGTGATAATGGCCGTTTGATCATTTGGCACATAGATAATCCGTCTCATTTCTAATTGTATCGATTGAGCTGTTTTGCCTAATTTAATTTAGGTTGTGTTTTTTATATCAGGAAAAAAAATATTTTAAGATTCAACAATTTCAAATTTTATATGTTATTTAATACTATATGAGCATTAAATTATTAAAATTTATTGAATACTCAGATTTCTCGAATAAAATATTTTTAATATAGTTGGAAAAAAAATTTAAGATTCACCAATTTCATATATGTTATTTAATACCATATTAACATTAAACTATTAAAATTTATTGAATAATCAGATTTCTTGAATAAAATATTAAAAAAAATTCTCAAAATTTCAAAATAAACACATTTTTTATGGTTTGAGAAATCGTTTTTTAGAATAACAAAAAGAATGCATTTTCAATAATTTCAAAACAGACACTTAAAATACAAAATACAAAATGAAATCAAAACTCAAAACAAAAAACTGAAATACGAAAAAAACAGTCCCTTAGGCATTCACATTCTGAAAAAAATATATTTTATCAATACTCATTTCAATCACACAATTTTCAATAAAATAATATTGCACGTAAATTTAGATTTTTCTTTCTTTTTTAACCACATATTTTTTTTATCACATCACTATTTAAAATATTTTCTTTCCTTAAGAATGCATCAAACAGGGCTTAACGAATATTACTGGAATATATTATTTCTTCACCAAAAACCTAAGAAGTTTCGCGCGTCACACCACTGACTCGATCGCACGAGAGTACAAAATTGAAATTTCTCTCTCCTTAAACCTCTGCACTCTCTCTCTCTCTAGAAGTCCAAAACCCTTTCTCTGGTTCACAGAGCGACTAACTTCTCTGTATAACTCGCCGACTAAAAAAACGATCGGAATTTTATCCCCCCGGTCCTGATGTCTACGTTTTCTAAATTAAATGTCTCAAATCGCAAAGTATGGGTGGTGATCGGCGTCGGAGTTGTCGGCGTTTTAATTCTCGCCGAGGTCCGCCGCCGCCGGCTTAATTCCAAAAGCTTAATTAAAGAAGACTTTGGAGCCTTTGTTGAACGCTTCGAACTTCTGCCATTTCCTCAGCCTCCTCCCCCTGCCGCTCGCCTCCTCCTAGCTGGCTTCACCTTCGCCATCAATGACAAGTAAAATACTCATTCTTTTCCACTATATATATATAATTTAAATGGCATGGCTAGCTGTTTTTTTGGTTTTGATGGAGTTCGTTTGTCTTAGAGCTGTTTTTGTGTTCATTTACTGGTTTTCGAGGAATGTATTTCGCGATTGTGGTAAATGTTTTAGGAAGCTTCTGTTTTTTGGGATTACTTGAGTTTAAAAGATTAAATGTATGTCAAATATAGTTTCAGGATTTGAAAAAAAAAACAGCTTTAATACTGTGTTTTTTTAATTTTATCTCAACTGAGGATACATATTGAGTTTTTCTTTCCGAAGGAAAAAAACTTTGGCACGATGTCAAATATTGTAGAGTTATGTATGTAAAAGATTAAGTGGATTGATACAAAAGATCGTGTGAAAAAAAAAATTAACTTTGGTTAGTTTGGACTATGCTTTTAGATACGTTGTTTATTACTGAAGTATTTTGTTATCTGTTTATTTTTTTTATGTTGCAGTATCGATGTGAAAGGATATGTGACGGGGTACGGAAGTGCAGTTTGGAGGAGAACACACGAGGCAGCAGGGAAGACAGCAACGGTGGTGACTGCGCTGCTGAAAAATGGCGCGACCTGTGTGGGCAGGACTGTCATGGATGAGCTTGGATTTGGGTATGTACATATACTTTTCCTTTTTCCTATATGAGCATTATTTGACTCCAATGAGAAATAGAATTAAAGCAAAAGGGAACTTGTAGTTTACTGTTTTAATCGGGCCAGAGCAATAGTATAATGGTACAAACTTCAGGATGTGGTACCTGGCTGTTGAATGTCGTAATTTGCTCTGGCTGGATGAGAACTATGAGATAATTGCCAACTTTACTTTCTGTTTTTCGCAAGAGAGAATCAGGTGTGGGGTTTAATTGGCAGAGTTAAAGTGTAGGTGCTGATGCATTTTTCCAATAATGATTCAGGATGACAGGGGAAAATGGGAATTATGGGACTCCAACTAACCCCCAAAAGCCTTCTAGTATTCCAGGAGGCTCGTCTAGTGGATCAGCAGTAGCCGTCGCAGCTGAGCTCGTTGATTTTGCTATTGGTATGGTCTTTTTGTTTTGCTTAAGATGCAAATGCACAATTTGTCCCTGACAGTTCCGAGTGTATGTTACCGGCACGTGTATTTGCACTTGTGACACTAGTTTAGCATATGCATGTTTTGACCTTTGTCTTACAAATGCTTTGTTGGAATATAATGAATGCTGCTTAACGGAGCATTCACTTGTCAACTTTTCATCTTATTATTATGTTGATTATAATTTCAGGTACTGACACTATTGGTTGTATAAGAATGCCAGCATCATTTTGTGGCGTACTTGGGTTCAGACCATCTCATGGGCTTGTATCTACAATTGGCATTCTGCCAAATTCACAAAGTTTAGATACCGTTGGTATGTATTTATGATTTTAACGTGTCTATCAAGATGGAATGAAATTTAATTGCTTAATTTCAATTCTAACAATTAGATATATTTTGCCACATTTCATCTCAGTAGAAAATTGTTATTGTCTGCATGTGCTATCTCAGTCTTCTCACATGAAAGATGTATTTTACTGAGAAGGATGAGTAAAGCTGTCATGTAGATGAGCTGATTCTCTTGATTAGAACAGTGAACAAGATTGATTCATTTCTTTATTTCTTTACTTTTTGTATCTTTTATCATTTTTCTTTAAAGATATGTTTTACCAGATTGAGAATTCAGCACTTTCTTTTTCCTGTTCCTTGCAAAATGCAATTAATAAATTGGTTTCTTGTCATCCAATGTTTTCTGTCTCAGTAAGTACTATTTTTTCAGGATGGTTTGCTCGTGAGCCATCTGTTCTGCGTAGTGTGGGACACGTTCTACTTCAGTTAAAACCATTGGAACCTAAGAGGATGAGGAAGTTTTTCGTAGCCGATGATCTTTTCCAGCTTTCCAAGGTTCCCATGCAGATGACAGTATATGCTGTAAGCAAAGTAACAGAGAAGTTATCCGGCTGTAAGTTGCAATTTTCTTCTCTGCGGCAGAATGTTTTCTGTCTCCAATTTTGATTATTTGATATAGTCCCAAGGAGCTTCTCTTTGTTTTCATCGGTCTGGTGGTATTTCAAATATTTACCGGAAAGAGTAAAGTTTCAATATATTTCCTTCATTTCTGATTATGCAGACCAAACACCCAGCCATAAGAATTTTGGGCAGTACATTGCTTCTAAAGTGCCCAGTCTAAAAGTCTTTCTTGAAGAATCAACAAACCAGCAAAATGGAATATCTACTTTGAAAGCACTCTCTTTTGCAATGTTTCTACTGCAAAGGTATCACTTAAGTAGTTGAATATATTTGATCCATTGTTCTGACTCTGATACTAACAATCATGCTAACTTAAAAACTGTGGTGCATGGTCCGTGAATCATCTCTAGCCAGTTGTATAAATAATGAGCTATGGTTTATCAACTTATGACTTCGAGTTTGAGCATGTTTTTGAAATAGCTTCTTCACCCCTTCCCTCCCAATGAAAAAAGAAAAAGAAAAATGAGAAAATGTCCCTTTTCCTTTTAATGAAAGGATCAATCTTCACCTTCTTTTTCAAACTGAGATATTGGTTTCTTTCTCGCCAGCTTATGGGATGTTGCTTTTCAGATACGAATTTAAAACAAATTATGAAGAGTGGATCAAATCGGTCAAACCCAAGTTAGGCCCTGATGTCTCTGATTATGTTCAGGCAGCAATCACCACAGCACCTGATAGCGTAAAAAATCTATATAAAGTTAGAACAGAAATGCGAGCCGCCCTGCAAAGCCTCTTGAAGGTACTGGTTACTATTTTCAATACAATCAAACTGTCCTTTGCTTTTGGAGATTGGTGGGAGAAGTTCGGCTTATTTTGGAATTGGTTTCATGAATATCAGAACATAGACCGTTTGGCTTTTGAGTATTATTTTGAAGAAAAAAATTATTTGTGATCACTTGGGCACAATTTAGTGCTAGATGTCTTGCATGTAGAAATCTTTCTATGCCAAACTTTTAAATTTCCTTTTCCATTGCTAATCATTACTGCAGTTTGACGTTGTCTGACTCTCACGCACAGACGCACTATGTCAAAATAATAATGCTTTTAGTTGTTCAAGTCACGTTCTTCACCGTGCAGGCACTACCTGCTGCTCTCACTGTCGCAGTAATTTCCAGTGCAAATTTTTACTGTGGGCTCAATTGCACTCATCACTGTAGTTTCCTTTCTTTTTCTCCCTTATGCCTTCATGTTTGTAATTTAATGTCCATAATTTGTTAATCTTTTTGAAGCTTTCTTGTAATGATGCATCTGTTGCCTATAGCTTCAGAATTTTGATTGGTTAAATTTTTTTGGAGCTCTGCAGATCTTCACTACTAGAAACAATAACTTTAATTATTGCCAACACCAATCTGAATTTATACCCTGCTCTGACCTATGGGCAATTGGGCATTCATCTGCTGATGAAGTGGCCCTCTGAATCTAAATATTGTAATGTGAACATAGGTATAGAAGAATAAACAATGAACTCAAAGCCAAGGGTGCCAAATCAGAGGACCGTTTCCTGTAAGCAAACAGAAGGAATGTGTTGTTTTGTTCTTAAGTTGCATTGGAGAAGATGACCCTAATAATCTTAAAATGTTACTTTTATATTGAAATTACTGATAAACTTGATTATGATAATTTGAACAATATGTGTTTTGATTGATAATATATTTTTCTTGTGTTTTTTGTATCATCTTTTAATTCATTGCGTTTCATCTAATTGACCCTTTTCCTTCACTTTTTAAGGATGATGGCATATTAGTAATTCCCACAGTAGCGGATCCTCCACCTAAGCTTCACTTGAAGAAAGGTCTTGCTGCAGAGTTCCATGATAGAGTATATGCCTTGTTGAGTATAGCAACAATGTCTGGAGGTTGTCAGGTAATTTTGTAAGGCAAAGTTCTTCAGCTTCTTCTCCACAGTTCTCACCATTTTTGCAAACTAATTCTACTCTTTCATGATCGAAGTTTAGCATTTTTACCTCATCTTTATGACTCTCGTTCCCTTTTCCGCGTTCTCTTTCTTCCACTATTATCAGTTCTTTCTTTTGGCCTTCTTACATACAGGTGACTATTCCATTGGGAAAACACGAGGATTCTCCAATCTCTGTATCATTTATTGCATCCCATGGAACTGATAAGTTCCTACTTGATACTGTTCTGGATATCTATTTATCTCTTCAAGAAGAGGTCAATATTGCTTCCAATTCTTCACCCTTGCCTGATACCAATGGTAACATGGAGGCCTCTGAACTGCTGAAAGAAAAGGTCCGTCTCTTTAAATTTTTTATTGGTATGATATGATGTCCTTTTGTTGAAAGTTTGTCCTTCCTGACTTTGTTATAGTCCCAAGTCCTTCCAAAATTAGATGAAGCAGTGAAGCATTAATATAAAGTCATTACATCAATATTTTAATATGAACACTTAGTATCTGCAATGATGGATGGCCAGTGGCCACGCTCATCTATTGTGTGTGCGATGTTGGCTTAAGTGATTCTTTCCTCAAGTTCTCGTCTTCTCTAAATATCGATCATTTACTTTGCTGCAGGGGAATGCTGCATACAAGGGGAAACAGTGGAATAAGGCTGTGACCTACTATACAGAGGCCATAAAATTGAACGAGACAAGCACTACTTACTATTCCAATCGAGCAGCTGCTTACTTGGAGTTGGGATGGTCTGTAACATGATTTTCTGACTGGTTTTTCTTTTTCCATTTACTTTTAAAAGCCCTTTTTCTTAATGAATTACTTTTAACAGCTTCCAGCAAGCTGAAAAGGATTGCACTGAGGCTATATTTCTAGATAAGAAGGTAGAGACTTTGATTGTTATAGTTCTAAGTTCTTCTTTGGGGTTGTTGAATATTAATGGATAACCATTGTCCAAGATTTTGTAATATGTGGTTTGCTGATTCATTGAATGCTAAACTCAGGATTAATGAGCCTAGTGCAGTTTTCACAAGTTTAACCCATTTTGAAAGAAGAAAACATGCAATGCACTGGTGTAGCATTTCAAAAGCACCCATCAATCTATTTTAATGATGTTTTCAGAGCCTTTATTTTCCAATGCAGAACGTGAAGGCATATTTGAGACGAGGGACAGCTCGGGAATCACTTCTTTTCTATAAGGAGGCTCTTCAAGGTCAGAATAATGTAATTTAAAAGTTTATTGCTTTAACTCTCCTATCATTTTACTGCTATCTAAAAGAAGGGTGTCCTTTTGTACGGCTTACCACGTGGAATATTGACTAAATATTTAAACAAATAAATTCATCCATTCTCAAAAAAGCGTAAAGCTTTTAGATGAGGTAGTTCAACATGGTATCGAAGCGCACAAATGTTTTGAATTAGATGAGGTAGTTCAACATGGTATCGAAGCGCACAAATGTTTTGAATTCAAGTAATGCTGCCCCATAATTGAAATTTGTTTATGTTTTCTTCCTTTGATAAAAAGTGTATTAGGCCTACAAGGAGGGGGCATGTTCAGGGCCTAATTTGCTAATTAAGCCCCTGTTTGGCCCCCATTAAATTTATAATATATTTTTCTCTATTCTTTTTAACCATTCATTCTCCTATAAAATAATATTACACGTAAATTAAAAAATTTTCCTTCTTTTTCAATCGCACATTAAAAAAAAAAACACCATTCCAAAAATTATAATATCAAATAATGGGGGCCAAACGGGGGCTAAATTTGTCTCCTCTTTGAAAATCAAGCTTTTAGAAGAGATATTCCAGTGTGGTAGAACAACAAACTAAGCTTTATTCTCAATAAATTTCGGGCATTTCAAACATGGAACATGCCTATTTAATATAATGTAACCTGTGGGCTATTTTTTTTTAAAATCATCCCCTCCCATCCCTTTTTGTCCATTCGTACTAAATTTTCTTTCTTTAGCTCTCTTATATATTTTGGTGTAACTTGCAGATTTCAAGCATGCACTCATACTCGAACCCCAGAATAAGGTTGCAAGTATGGCTGAAAAGAGACTTAGAAAGTTGATCAGTTGAAGCTTCTCACTGGCCATTATCTTCCTACCAATGGAAACATTTGATCATGCTATTGTGATACGTTGGCATGCTGAGATTAAATCAACAAGCATTCATATTTCGTAATTTTGTTTCTTCTAAAGAAAACTTGTATAAAAGTGGTCATAATTACAGAGATGAGCTCGGTATTAGGAAATTTTCCCAAAATCAGTTCTGCCTTCTGTGTATTCTGTGTATATAACTGTAACTGAACCTTGTTGGTGCCACATTGAAATTTCTTCATAAAGTACTGTTGATTTTTCCCACTTGCTGTAATTTCTTGTGTGTTTGTGTGCTATTCTTTCAACTTTTCTACAGGTCTATGCATTCTCCCCACGCCTGCATTTTTCGTCTGAGGCGACCGCACAGAAAAATTTGAAGTCCTGCAGTCTCGAGCAGGGTAGGCCATGCTTAGCTCGGTTATTTTTTTATTATTTTTCTTGTTTGGTAAGAAGGCATGCAAATGGTGAGGCGCGACATGAAGGACCTCTCCACACGAGCTGTACTTGGCTCTTAAGTGTGTATATAGTTGCATTATACATAATGCAATATTCTACTTGTTACATATTTGCATGCATACTGTAGTATTCTTCGCTGATTCGTTTGATTGAGTTGTAGAAAGGAATGATGATTGATTTCCATTAAATATTTTATTTGATTATTTACTCTATTTAATATTTTTGGTCTAAATTTTATGAAAACTTTTGAGAAACAATATTTATAATTACTCAATGAGTCTCTGTTTGGTACACATTAAAATTTTCATTTTTATTTTTCTATTCATATTCAACCACACATTATTCAATAAAATAATATTTATATCACATTAATAATTTTTCCTTATTTTTCAACAATATGTTGTCCCTCAATCTATTACTTCAAAATATATTCTTTTAAAAAAATACGGTTCAAACACACCTTCAAGTATTAAAATAGGGCAAATTGCAATGTTGTACCCCAACATTGGTGTTTTTAGTAATTGGGTTGCTGATTTTTTTAATTTACTGGTTTGTTCAAATGTTCTTCTATTACACATTTAATGCCCATTTGGCACCCATTTTATTTTATTTTTCATTTAAATCATACATTCTATTAATAAAATAATATTACACATAAACTTAAAAATTCTTCTTACTTTTTAACCACACATTCTTTTATCAATCACTATTTAAAAGCACATTTTTCTACTAAAATGGGTGTCAAACATATATTACTGGATTTTAGTACGAAATATTAAATAGTACCAAATGAGATTAAAGAAGAAACATATATTAATCGTGTTCAAATATTTATCCAGCTTTATCTAGAAAACACATTGAAAGTACTATTTGTCGATTATTGGATGACCAATAGAAATAACAATCATATTACATGTAAATTATTTTTTTTTACATTGTGTCACATGTCAAACAAGTTATTGGACAATTTTAAAAAATACTTTTCATGTCCACAATTTTTTGAAAATAAAGATGTCAAATTTGACGTAAGGGAATGACTGCTCATTGAGTGCATTGTATGAGGGCATGTTTGAGTCAAATTAAAATTTGATTTTAATCTAAATTAAAATAAATAATCAATATCAATCGTATCATTCATGGGTTCCGCATATTTTTATCCACACATTTCAAAAACTTTTATAACAATCCACTTCAAATTTTATTCTAATCCACACCAAAGACTGAATAAAAATTCGATTAGACAGATGAGATCCGCATTTCTAAACGGGCAAAGGATCCATTTTATCGGGTCGTATATGTAGAGTCTATAGACTAGTTCTGGAAAGCTCTCTCTCTTCCTTTAGGAGCCTCATCTCTCCACACCCACAAATAACAAGGCCTACATCCACACTGAGTGCTCCCTGCCGCCTCGCTCCGCTGCACTACCATAATCTCAATTTGGCAAACCCTTCAGGTATCCATTTTCCATTTCCCCTTCATTATACGTGTACGCATGTATGTTCAGAATTTATTCGTTGTTTGTTGAAGAAAGCTTCAAATTTGAGGACTCGTTTTAGGTTATTTTAATGAAATCACATTTTTACGGGTTTTGAATGATTTATTTTTCATTTCAATTACAATTTCACGATATGAAGTGATTAATTTTTGGTCCTTTTTGCGAGAAGAATGTTTTATTTGATTTTGATTACTGTTGAAATTTATTGGTTTTGGGGGAAGTTGAATGTGCTGCAAATTCGGAATTTTTATGGGATAGCTGAAGACAGATTTACATATGGGCAGACAGGCTGGCTCTTGGGAATAATAAAGGCTGTAGTTTAGACCAGATGGAACTAATGAAATAATTGGAATAATTTTCTTTGAAGATGATTTTTTAGTACCCCATATATTGCTGAAATTTAATGTAGCGGATAAAATTATTTTCACAACTCCAGTGTAATTGATTATTATGAAGTATTTGCTGTTCGAATTTTTACAGCTTCAGTAGTTCAACTTGTTCATTCCATATGGTTCTATAATTCTACTTTGTTAATTTTCAATGTTTTTTTACAAGATACTATCTTCCTGGTATATGATAATATTGTCTGTGTAATTTCTTTTTAAGTTTTTATTTCTTTATTTGGTTATCTTGCTGCATTTGTGTTTCTGTGCAGCATCTATTGGGCTTGACCTACATTTTGAGATATGTCTCAACAAATAAATATAAATCTTTCTTTTTCTTACATGTGCAGTGAATTGAATGGCAATAATACCTTGTGGAAGTACATGGGGAGTTCAGCCTCAATTTATGTCAAGATCCTCCATTATAAATAAATTTTCAACATCGTCCCTTTGGTAAGCATGTTTATAAATTATCTTCTAAATTTTTTTAATGTAAATATATGGGTAGACCATTTTAATATTCTTAATTAATAAAAACACCTCATTTTTAATCCACATAGCCAGTTTATGATTTTATCTTTGTGGTAATTTTGCTTTCTTGCTTAATCGGTTCTGTGAAAATTGTATGCTGGTCGAGGAGCTCTCTAACCTTTACAAATGTATGTTACATATCTGGGGAAGTGAATTACACTCACCCATAAAAATGTAGGACTTTGTTTGAGATGAATTAAAGGGAAATTTCTTTTATTTTCTCGATTGTGATGATTAATTGTCTGGCAAAGTTCTGAATCACACATTTGTAAGTTCATTGTTCACATTCTTTTTCGAAAATGAAAAACACAGGACAATATCATTGTTGGTATTACCAATATAACTACATACTCTTAATGCTATCTCAACAATATTTTTCCCTTTTGGATTATGTGAAACATAGTCAAACTCAAATTAGGCATTTAATAGACAATATGAAACTCCACAAAAGTTCTGTATAAAACCAATTAAGATCTTGTAATTCATGTTTTTCCATATCTAAACTTGGGAGGTTTACAAGATGCTCTCATGGCACAAATCTTGGCATGACATAGTCTGGGAAATCGGAGCATTGACACTCAAGTTGGAAGCAAGCGCTGCTAATATGTTGTTCATGTTGTCTATCGTGTTGATTGGATTCTGAATTGAAGTATTTAGAAGCATAGATGAGAAATAGGCTTTGCTCAGATTGGTGTAATAGCTATCTTCTCCACCTCATTGAATTTGGGATTTGCTTGAAGATGTTGAGGTGGAACCGGTTGTAATGTCGTGGGAAGAACATAATTTTTGATAGAATGATGCATGGTTCATTTTGAATCGGTAGTTTGCCCCTCTCATTTTTATCCAGAAATATATAAAATAAGTGGTCTTTGCCAGTTTCGTTATGAAATGTTTATTACCACCAACACCAGATTTTCACTTGCTGTAATAGGGTGATTGATTACTTATGGTTTCATGATAATTGCAAGCCAGCCAAAGTAGACAAGAATTCAGTGCCACAATATCATGTACTTGATGGTTAATTGCCAGATGCAAGGTAGCCAAAGATTAGATTGAGATGTGCTGAACTTTTGCTAAAAGACAGCATGTTGTATTAATAATAGCTTCAATTATATTGACCTCTCACCTTGAGAAGATGATGTCTTTGGTTGCTTATCCTTCCTACTGCTTCCATCAATGGATGCATTTCTTGAGGCGGCTCCTTGAGTCCAACTTTTTGTAGAGGGACAAAGATTGATTGGACCTATAGCAAGCAAAGTAAATTTTTTTGAAAGGAGGCAATCGTTTCTCCTTGGGTCCATTACCTTTTTGCAAAGGGACAGACTGATTGGGGCTCTAGTAATCAAAATATCAAAATTTTAAAAGGATGCAATGTTGTTGTCGTGTTTGACATAATATTATGGTACCTGACATTGAGGATGCTTTAGGCGTCCTGTCATTGACATTGTTGCTGCCCCACATTCCATCTATTTTCAGTGTGTGCAGTAGTGTATATGCATGGTCTTATAGTGCTCAACTAACTGAATGTTTTTTCTTCTAATGCGCATGTGGTTTTGAGAGACTTTTAGCTCGAAGTCTATTGAGAGCTGTTTCATTCATCTAGTCTAGATGAGATCCCTCTGTGTTTGTATAGATCAAGATCATCAAATGCAGGAATACCTTTCATATATTTTGAAATATAATAGAAGAATGTCTTTTGAAGTTCTTAGATCTTCTTTGGAAAAATGTACTTAAAAGTAGAACTTAGATGTCCAAAAAAGATTCACCTTTTGGTTAAAATAGAGGATGTGTAATTTTTCCTTTATATTATTTGTG
>CAIGRO010254799.1:0-18907 GCA_903798355.1 Fraxinus baroniana
AGTATTGACTTATTTTCATTAATTATATGTTGTATAAAAAAAAAATCAATTTTTGACCCCACAACATCAAACGTCTGGCTCCGTCCCTGCGTAAGACTATTAAAAAAAAGGTTCTTAATATTGAGGGTAGCCCCGGCCCAAATTATAATAAGGAGAACAAGCCATTCATTCATGTTCAGATATTAGATGAGGGTTGACAAATTCACACGAGAAATTGAGGGGATAGCGGCTGAAATTTTAATTATAAGGAGAACAAGTAATTAATTTAAAATGTTAAAATGCTTGGCATGTATAGAGGTCGACTCCTTTCAAATATCTAAAATGGATAATAACAATAAAATGTGTAGCTGGAGTCATGTTAATTCGAACGAGTCATTTGAGGTAAGACTCATAATCCACTTCTTCTTTAATTATGATATTTTGTGATACGATCCAAATTTCATGAGAATTGTGTGTTTAGAGTGTGTTTGGTGCATATTAAAATGAGAGAATGCATTTTTTTTGAAGAGATATGATGAGAAATATGTGGTTGAAAAATGAGAGAATGCATATTAAAATTTCATCAAGTATTGGTAGTTTGATTGGAAGGACTTTGCAATGAATGAAAAACGTCTTGGACGTCTGGACCAGGGAGATGGCGCCCAAAGCTGAAGATTGGACCGGGTGCCGGCACTTGGCGTCGACCAGTGGCGCCCAAGCGCTACTTGTTCTAATAGAATTCGGCTTCTACCACAATTCTTGTATTTTACTTATTCAAAATATCAAAATTAGGCTACTATATATTCTCCATACGGTTTAGGCTCTTCATAGGCTTGGGCAATGATAACAAAATATTGTATAGCATTGAGAGAATATCAAAGTGTGAGGATCTAGGTTATAGAGAGAGACTCGCATATTTTGAGATAGGTTAAGAGTCTTGCGACATCCGTTTATACATCTTTACTATTGATTATAGAACATTTTATGCATCTGCCCATGGATTTTTTAGCTTGACATATTTTTCTTGGCATTAATATTCATAACAAGTGGTATAAGTTCTATGACCGAAATATTACAAATTGGCTTGTTTTATAACAAGTGGTATCGGAGCAAATTGGTATCACTTTATTTCTAACAAGTAGTATCAAAGCCAAGAATCGAAGTTGATGAAGTGTCCCCAAAGGAGATGTCAGACTTCATGAGAGGTTCAGTGAGGTTGATATAGTCGCTTATGGTTTGATAAGCATTGGTTCAGATGAGCTGGTGGTGATCGAGTTGCTCATGGGGATAATTCAAGCAGGTTTGGTAACCCAAGTGAAGTTGGTTGTAAACGGGATGATTCAAGTAGGTTTGGGGCTCAAGGTAGTTCTTCTAGTAAGTAGGACTTAGATTTTGTTCACAAATCCTAAGTACGTCCAGAGGGGTATGGTGGAAGAGGTGGAGTTTGAGTACTCTATTTGGAGAATTACTTGTTGAAGAGTGAAGACTAATTTATTGCTATGGAATTTGTGTCAAAGTGAGATTTGTTGTGGAATGACCCAAATTCCATTAGAATTGGGTGTTTGATCGATAAAGGAAACCCAGATAGTTTTGGTTTGAAAATGGATCAAATTTCATCTAGAATTCAGAGTTTGATTGGAAGGACTTTGGAATTGATGAAAAATAGCTTTGGAGGCTTTGGACCAAAGAGAAAACGTCTGGTGTAGGGTCGCGTTGCGATGTCTATGCACCCAAGCTGAAGATTGGGCCAGGGAGTCGACGTCACCGTTCGGATAGAATTTAATTTCTGCCACAATTTTTGTATTCTACTTCATTCAAAACACCAAAATTAGACTCATATATATAGTCCACATGGTTTAGGCTCTTCATAGGCTTGAGTAATGATAGTAAAATATTGTATAGCATTGAGAGAATATCAAAGTGAGAGTATCTAGGTAATAGAGAAAGAGGCTTGCATATTTTGAAATAGGTTGAGAGTCTTGCGAGATCCTTTTATACTTCTTTGCTATTGATTATAGTAAATTATTTGACTCCATCCGTGGGTTTTCTGAATTTGGGTTTCCATGATAAATTTTGTATTCTTGTGTGATTTTTTTTATTTTTATTTTTATTTTTTTATATCTTATCATATTTTTCTTTGCCTTAATATTCATAACAAGTTATATAAGTTTTATCATCTGTTTATTGCAATTTGGCTTGTTTTATAACATGATAAGCAACAACTTGCTCATTACAAAGAAACTAATTGAACTTAGTGCATTTGGAGTTAATTATAATCATTATCAATTTCTTCGTCTTATATTTAATAGTTGATTTGCTGCTCGCGACTTGACTTGATAAGCTTTCGTATAGACCTCTTCTCCTTAGTTGCTATGAATTTAAAAGAAAGAAGGGATCAAGATTAAATAACTTAATCAGAAGGCTTTAACAATGTTAAATAATTTGCAATTACATTATACCATGTTAATTCCATTGTATATGAACTTAAAGCTAGAGTGAGGATTGGGAATTTTATTATGATGAACCATGTTAAATAAAGTGAATTTCAAAAGTACTTTAACCCATACTCTGAAATTTCACTTCTTTTTTGTTCATTACATAATGTGTTCATGAAGCAGGCCAATCCAATAGACAGTTGGAAGTAATGTTGTGCTATATGTGTATTAAAACTAGCTTCTTTATTGGAAGTTGTCAAAGGCTGAAGGACAATAAGCTTTTACACATCCAAGTCTCATTTCTTAAAGAATTTTCGGGCATGTCCTTCTTGTGATAATTGTAATACTAGACCCTGTCAACGTAACTTGAAATTTGAATGAAACATTCTTTCTCAAAATTAGAAGGATACTACAATATAAATTATCTGTGAACAGTAAATCTTCTACTTGACCCTAGAGAACTTAACTAATTATTATGTCAAATGTTGTGAAATAATACAAAGACAAAGTGAAAGAATTAATGGTGACAAGAAAGAGATGCATTAATACAAAGACAAAGTGAAAGAATTAATGGTGACAAGAAAGATGCATTTCTATTGTTAAGGGTAAAATCTCACATCGAATAAAGATAAAAATATAGATCAATTTATAAGAGTTTGAACTACTCCTCTAAATAAGATTGACTTTTTAAGATGGAACCTCAAATCTTAACATGGTATCGGAGCTCGTTAAGGTCCAACAAGTAATTCGATTCGATTAAGACTAAAAAACATTGAATATACGAATTTCAACATTGATGTGAAGAAAATACCGCCAACTTTGCACCAAGATCCGGGCTCAGTATAGATCAATCGACACCACAAGAGAAAATCCAATCACAAACCAACTCTAAATCCCTCGACCGGTTGCTCAAGAAATCTACGCACAAACAAGGACTAAGAATGGAGGTTATAATAGCTACCTAAAACAGCCACTAAGGCTGTAGAAAAGTGAGAAGCAATAGTACAGTGGAAAGCACGAAGTAAGATGCAGGAAGCACAAAGCAAAGCTAAGAGACCGCTGCTATTTCTTCTCAAGTAAAGGGATAAATTATTTTCACTCATTCAAGCACAGTAATGGGCACAGTATATATAAGAAATTAGGTATGGGCTAGGTTACAAAGAATAGGGCCCAATAGAGAGTATGTTGGTCGGCTATCAACCGAAATAGCCATCCAAGTCTTGGATTGGGTCATGAACAGCACTAATGAAATTATGTTGCTTCAAATGGCCCAAGTAATTATCTGATTGGTTTACCAAGTTGTGGAGTCGATATTCGTTCAATCATTTGGTCGATACCGACTGAAATACATAATACTTACATCATCGTTTAGGGAGGTCGTTTGACAACAAATTTGTCTAACAACATAGATTTTTTTTTTTTTTTTCCTTTTATTCCTCTCTAACAACCTAAATTGGAAATTGACCTTATTTAACAAATTGAAAAATTGGATTGAAACAGAGCTCTCGAAAGACAAAATTGCATATGGAATGTAATGGGCGTTGAAAAGAGCTCTTTCTCACCGAAGTTAAATTGCTCATCCAAAGGAAAAAAATAAAATAAAATTCTAGATATGTAATTTAACATGTAAAACTAAGATATAAGTATTTGTTTTTTATAATTAGTTAAAGAATAATGTTATTCATCAGTACTATTCACTCATAAGGGATTATGTAATATTTAAGTATCTTTAGTTGATTTGAGTGAGCAGATGAATATCTTTACTAATAGCTAAAGTCTCGATGAACTTGTTAATTACTTGCTACATTTTGTAGAAGAAAATTAATATTTATTAATTGACACAAATTTTCAATTACTTAAGAAGTGCGGTCCAATTTTAATAATTATGGAAGTAACGCACGTAAGAACGATCTTAAAAGTGAAATTTATATCGTGTGGCTCATGCATGGTGACGATTGCGCCCATTTCTGCTACCTCATCTCGCATGTGTGTGTGTGTATGGGTAGATTTTGCGTGCACGCACAATATTGGAACATTGTACAAGCCCATTTCTAAATACATGCATTTACTTTCTTCTTTGGATAATTTTTATATCACATCGAGTGGGCCAACACGTGTGGTATTACTTTGTGAAATTTGTGGCAATTTTTCCCTTTATTCCCCTTTTTTTTGTTCTTTTTGTGCATTTTTTTCCATTTGACAACTGTTGATTGAAAAAGGGCAATCGTGAAAATGTAAAATCAAAAGACTGAAATTGATACAGTTAATAGTCAAATTTGTGTCAGATGAAATGACGTCATTTTGTTTGCAACGGTCAATTTTCTTCTAAAAATGACGACAAAATGCGTATCAAACATGGGCTATATATTCATCTCAAAATTCAATTTAAAAAAATAATGAAGAAAATTGTTCGAATTTATATATATCATCTCTGTTTGATGGATATTATAATCAAATATTTTGTAAGTCCCATAAAATGAACGATTAACATTAATTATTGATTTAGATTTAGATTAAAATTTGAATTAAAATTTCTCACCCTATCTCCGCATTAAATATTACAAAAAATTTAATAAATATTTATGATGTGAGAAAAATTTCATAAATTTCTTTTGCTATATTATGTCAGAAATACACATATAGAGCTTGTTTGATTCTCATTTTTTAAAATATATTTTTTCTCTCTCTTCTTTTCAAATACACATTTTTCAATAAAATAATATTATACGCAACTCAAAAAAATCTTATTTTTTAACCACATATTTTTTATCAATCCATTATTTTAAAATACATTCGACACAAAAAATGAGGCTAAAACATACCCATAAAATAAAATATAAAATAGATGCATAATTGTGATTAGATTATCTGGGCCATCCTACTTTTCAGCAAAATGTGTATAATCACGATACCTTCAATATTAAAGTTACCAAACCGTACACGTCAAATATGAATAATCATACATAATCACTTATTTTGATTATTAATTTTCAATCATTAGTGTAAAGATCGTAGTAACACATCCAAGCACATATGTTTAACATAAGAGCAATGCTATTCATCCCCACTGGGGTTGAGCACCGGTCTATGTGGCGAGTAATGTGGCATTAAATGATAGGTGAAATTAAATAAGTCATTTAATTTCACCTATCATTTACCCACTCACATGCAGCCACATAGACTGGGGATTCATCCCCACTGGAATGGGGATGAATAGCATTTTTGTTAACATAAATACAAACTAATAGCTTATTTATTAGTCACTGTTTGGTTGGCCGTTGGTGTAACTTAAAATTTGATAAAAATTTAAAGTTAAAATAAACAATTTAATTTTAATCACTTATTTTATTGGATTCACAATTTTTCAACTACACATTTTATCAAAACTTATTAAAAATATCAATTTTATCTAAACTAAAATGAGTTAGGCTCGATTAAACTTAAAAGGGATGATATGTCTAGACTCCATTTTTCAAAATTTATTTTTTATCACACATTCTCTTAATAAAATAATTTTGCACACAAACCCAATTTTTTTTTTCCTTATTTTTTTAACCACAAATTCTCTAAAAAGAACTATTTTTCATAAAATCTATTTTAAAAAGTGGAGCTCATAGAGGGACTCAATTGATTTTTTATTTTTTATTCAGTTTAATCTCATCTGCTTTGATGTATCATCCATGCTACAAGCCTACAAATGTACATTAAACAATCATCCATATTTCAAATGAAATTAGGGTTCGTTTGATTGCAAAGGTGGAAAATTGGTGGAAAGAAAATGTTTTACTGGGAATTGAATTGCCTAGAATTTGTTTTATTGGGAATTGTAATTAATTGTGTTTGATTGATATAATTTTCCACCTGAAAAATGTTGAAAGTTTGGTGTCCGTTTGACTTCATTTTTTATGAAAATTATCCATTAAATTGATAATTTTTTCTACCATTGGGTCTATAATTTGTTCAAATTGTAAAAAAATTTAAAAATATATATAAAATAAAAAATAAAAAAAATTATCATACCGAATAACATTCGTTTGACTTTGTTTTGCATGACAATTATCAATAAAAGTGATAAATTTTTTTATCATTGTGTCTAGAATTTTTCCCAATTGTCAAAAAAAATTTTAAAAAAAGGAATAAAAAAGCAAAAGCTGGAAAATAAAAAACTGACAAAACCCGAAGAAAACAAAAGCAAGGATTTCATGGAAAAGCTAGTGCGTGAAGTTGGGCGGCAAAATGATTTCCAAGTAAAAGAAATGCAATCAAACAGCAACATAATGGGAAAATGGAAAAGTTTTTACCTTTTTCAGGGAAAATTTGGAGTTTCAAACGGACCCTTAGGCCATTTCTTACAAAAGAATACACGCAAGCCCAATAAAAAAAAAAATTCCATTTATAAAATTATTAGAGTGTTGTAATTTTTACAATACTCTCACATTAGGTTGGGGCCCATTAATCATTGTACACATAGTATGATTGAGTACAGTAATATTTAGAGCGTGTTCGATATGACTTAAAATTCAATTAAAATTGAAAATATAATCGTTATTGGGTCTCACTCATCTAATAAAAGTCAACAATAACGGCTAGTTTTTCAATTTTATTCCGATTTAATCTCTACCGAACACGCCCATGCATAGTGCTAGATTTGATTGTTTGAAGAGCCCGTTCGATAGAGATTAAAATCCTATTAAAATTGAAAATATATCCGTTATTGGGTCACACTCGTCTAATAAAAGTCAACAATAACGACTAATTTTTCAATTTTAATCCGATTTTAATCTCCACCGAACACGCCCTTATCCTTTCCTTGTCCAAGTTGCTATCTAGTTACGATCAAAACATGATTAATTTTGTTAGAGCCTATTTGGGTTTATTTTATTAAGTTGTTTTTAGAATCGGAGGGAGGTGGTTCCCGAGTATTTTGGTAAATTGTGTTTGGGCATCTTGGATTTTATTTAATGTTGGTTGATGCTATTGAAATTCTATAAAATAATTCACAACTAGGCTTGATGATGAATTTGACACTTAGTTCACATTCATTATCGGCGCACTTCATGTTTTGAGTGTAGTAAAATAATACAAAACGGATATTGATTTCACTAGTCGATGGAGACAATCTAAATCATGGGGGGATGCAAAATCTAAACTTTAACAAATAAAAAAGGAATGTTTGTGAATAATGACGTTGAGGTGTGGGTTGTGTATACTCCATAGCTTCATGCAATCTTACTTTGAGACTTCATTATCTAATCTTTATTCCCATACCTTTTCAATTTCTCAAGTTACCTCCATTCCACGTGCATACACTTCTGCCATGTAATAAGATGGTGTTTGGTAGGAATTAAAATTAAATTTTTAGTAAATTGTGATAAAAAAAAATTGAAATATGTGGTTGAAAAGTTGTAGGAATCTATAAAGATGCGGTTAATATTGATTGTTTGACTTTGATTTAAATTAAAATCAGAGTTTAATCGTACCAAGCATGGGGTAAATATGAAAAAGAAAAAAAGGGAAAATTCATGTCTAGACCATCTCTCTCTCTCTCTCTCTCTCTCTATAAATACCACGAAGTAGTGAAGTGAATCATCCAAGAACCAATCAAATCATGCAAAATATGGCCTCTTCTTTGTTAACTTGGCTTATTATCCTATGGTGCATCTGGGGTAGTCACAGTAGAGCAGAATCCATAATGGATAATGGGCTGTGCTTTACTGCTTCAGGTGATTACGAAGATGCACTAAGCAAAGGCATTTTGTTCTTTGAAGGTCAACGTTCTGGGAAATTGCCTGAAAACCAGAGAGTTGATTGGAGAGGAGATTCTGCACTATCAGATGGCATGCTTGAAAGTGTATGAATCTTTAGATATATCTTTCATCGTGACCAATATTTCACGTGCGTCTCGTGTAGTACTCGATACTAAACATGGAAGATCGGCCAATATTATTCTTAATATGACGTTTATATTTTGGATATTATGTACTTCAACATCCCAACACTGTGTTATAAAGGATGGCAAGTTTAATAACACTTGTTCGAATACCTAATCGACTAGAAATAGGGAGGTTTTTCGTGTATGATCTTCTTAGCTAGGTAGTTAATGGAGCCCTTGTTTGGTTTTGCTAAAAATCGGATTTCAAGTAAATTTTGATAAAAACTGATGTTCAGTTAAAAATTTGATAAAATATTTCAATCCCAGAAATGTATGATCAAATAATTATTGAATTTGATATAGATTTTTATCAATTTTATTAGCTAAACAAAACAAGGGCTAAAAGAAGGAGGACGCAACATGGTACTTCATTCGAGGGGAAGTATTAATTTCCCAACGTTAAAACTAAAGTATCATTCTCTTACAATAAATTTGTGTAGTGCCTCTCCACTTTATCCGACCAGCTCTAATTATTTTTTGGCCGCAGGTGAATTTGACTGGAGGATACTATGATGCCGGTGACAATATCAAATTTGGGTGGCCAATGGCATTTTCTGTCTCTTTGTTGAGTTGGGCTGTCACTGAATATCAGACCGAGATTTCTGCCGCCAACCAGCTAGACCATGTATGCAGCGCAATCCGGTGGGGAACAAAGTTCTTACTCCGAGCACACACTTCACCTACCACACTATATACTCAGGTGACTTATTTAAAGTAAAAGTTTGTTTCCCTTGAAGTTTAGAAAGTAAAGGGTAAGCTCTAGTCCGGCATAGGTCGTGTCAAGTTTAATAGATCTACAGACTCGTGGTCTGAGCGACGAAGTTTTAAATTTTTGAAAATAACAAAAGATATGTCTATAGGTTGGGGATGCAAATAGAGATCATCAATGTTGGGAGCGTCCTGAAGACATGGACACTCCTCGGACACTTTACAAGATTACGTCTAGTTCTCCAGGAACCGAGGTGGCAGCTGAGGCTGCTGCTGCCCTTGCTGCTGCATCAATTGTTTTTAATGTGACTGATTCCAAATATTCTGCCAGGCTGTTACGCCATTCAAAACTGGTAAGTTGAACAATATAGTTCTCCCTTTCGAGCCTTAGCGGTCGCTTAACTTATTAAAGGTTTTTTTTTTTCATCTTCTTTAGTTATTCGAGTTTGCAGACAAGTTTAGAGGATCTTATCAGGGTTCTTGCCCATTCTACTGCTCTTACTCGGGTTATCAGGTAAAAACCCGAGCACGTGCCTTTTTTTTTTCTTTGTTTTTAGAGGAATTATTTGGGCTCGCAATTTTCTCAGGATGAGTTGCTCTGGGCTGCTGCTTGGCTCTACAGAGCAAGTGGAGATAACAGCTATTTGAACTACACAGCGAGCAATGCCGGTTGGAGTCAGGCAGTTTCCGAGTTCAGCTGGGATAACAAATTCGTCGGAGCTCAAACTTTACTAGCAAAGGCATGTAGTACAAGTTTGTTATGTAGAATTAGATAACAAGTTAATTTTTTATTTATTTTTTCTTTTTTTAGTATTGTATAGTATGGAACTTGGACATTAACAAGATAGAATTTTGATCAGGAATTTTTGGAGGGAAAGACAAATTTAGAGAAGTATAAAACTGGTGCTGATTCATTTGTATGTGCATTGATGCCAGGAAGTAGCTTTCTTCAGATTAAAGCAACACCTGGTAAACATCAAAATTGAATTGTTGACGTCTGAAATTCATGAATAAATCATCATTCTGCGGTGAATTAATTTTATTATTATTATTATTATTATTTATTTTATTTTCAGGTGGGTTGCTATATATTAGAGATAGCAGTAACCTACAATATGTTACTAGCTCTTCGATGATACTTCTCTTCTACTCCAAGATACTAAATTCCACTGGCGTTCTTGGAGTACAATGTGGTTCAAAGGATTTTTCAACCTCTACTATCAAAGCCTTCGCAAAATCACAGGTCACTGAAATCTTACAATTATACGATGAAATGCGAATATAGAAACATGCATTGTCTAATATTATGTACCAAACATGTTGATTTTGTTTGTGTTTCAGGTCGACTACATACTAGGAAACAATCCTATGAATATGTCATACATGGTTGGCTTTGGGACCAAATTCCCAACAAAATTACACCATAGAGGTGCATCCATTCCTTCAATTAAAAATCAACCTGCCAAGGTGGGTTGCGATGATGGGTTTTCAACATGGTATTCCTCAAGCAAGCCTAATCCAAATAATCATACTGGGGCAATTGTTGGGGGGCCAGATTCAAATGACCTGTTTACTGATTCAAGATCAGATTATTCACATTTAGAGCCCACAACTTATATGAATGCAGCTTTTGTGGGATCTTTGGCTGCTTTGCTTGGAGAAAGTAAAGAAAAGTGTGTGTATAGTGTGGTTGATGATCTACAGATTCATCATCAATGATATGTTTAGTATGTTGAATTGAACAAAATAATCTATCAGCCAGGCGCCTCCGTAGCTTATTCCTTCCAATCAAATGTAGCATGTCGAAATCTACAATATTAAAAAAAATCTGTCATTGGTGTTAATTGTTGTGTAATAATATTAGACTGATTTGTAACTTGTCTTTCAATGAAAATGAACAAATCTTGTTCATGTAACTTGCAAATCATCACAACAAAAAGTGCAGGAGGGAAGAAAAAGAAAATTACTTGTAGGTGTGTATAAATTTAGTTCCTTCTTGGAACAAAAATTTGAATTTACTATTTAGCACAATAATAAAGTCCTCGCTCCACCGTCGTGGAATCGGGTGGGGACGGGAAAATGGTCCGGTACTAACTCTTATTTTTTTTTTTTTATGTTTTTAAATTTAAATTTTATTTAAAAAATAAAATTAGAAAAAACAAAGAGAAAATCAGGATAATCACCCATTCTATTTCCACAAAGGGAAAAATACTTGACTATAATACTTAAAAGTATATAATTTCACATTTAACAAACTTAAAAAAACATTTTAAAAATCAGGTGAAATGTTTGAGAATCTTCATTAGCCATTTAGCCCCAACCAAATCTGAAACCGTTTAACAAGAGGGAAAATACATTGCCAAGAAACCCATTCCCTCGCCATCTCCATCAGATTCACTTTGCCTAGATAGCCCATTGTCACTTTCAATTTCCTCTACTACCATCGATGGCTGATAAGGATTCAAATGATGTCATTTTGCCAAGTCGCAAGCTATAACTTATTCGCTCGACAATAGGAACGACCAACAGAGTGTACCTCATGTTCAATTTGATTCTTCCATGGTTGATAAGGATTCAAATGATGTCATTTTGGATGCATCAGATTTGTCTAATTCTTTTGGAAGACGTGTTGGTGGTGGTTGCTAAGATTTGGAGTTCAATTTTAAAATGTCAATCTTAATACAAGTAGCAGTCCCAAATTTTTATAAATTGATCTATATTTTCATCTTTATTCGATATGAGATTTTATCTCTTAACATGTTCTCACAAGATTGTGGCTCATTTGAGCAGACCAATCTTGAAATTCGCGTGCTCAATTTTTTTTGAGTTTTAATTGTATCGAATTGCTCGTTGGAGTTTAACGGGCTCTGATACCATATTAAGTTTTGAGATTCAATCTTAAAATCTCAACCTTATTAAGAGTAACAACCTAAACTCTTATAAATTGATCTATATTTTCATTTTTATTCGATGTGAGATTTTATCTCCTATGTTAAGATTTGTGGTTTCATCTTAAAAGGTCAACCTTATTAAGAGTAGTAGCTCAAACTCTTATAAATTGATCTATATTTTCATCTTTATTCGATGTGAAATTTTATTCCTTAACATACACGCGCAAGATGGTGGGTCGTTTGAGCAGACAAATCATGAAATTCATGTGATCAATTTTTTGAGTCTTAATTGGATCGAATTGCTCGTTGGAATTTAACGGGCTCTGATATCATGTTAAAATTTACTGTTCCATCTAAAAATTTCAACCTTATTAAGAGTAGCAGCTCAAACTCTTATNCATGTGATCAATTTTTTGAGTCTTAATTGGATCGAATTGCTCGTTGGAAATTAACGGGCTCTGATATCATGTTAAAATTTACTGTTCCATCTAAAAATTTCAACCTTATTAAGAGTAGCAGCTCAAACTCTTATAAATTGGTCTATATTTTCATCTTTATTCGATGTTGAATTTTATCTCTTAACAGTGATTGTATAGTCATCACGAATTTGACAATGAAGAAACAAAGCATCCGAAAAGTGTAATTTCTACACTTGTTTGAGACCCTAAATCATGATATTTTATTGTTTTTTAGATAAAATTCTACATAATTTACGTTATATTGTATTTTTAGGTAAAACTTTATGTTTAATGAAGAATTGGAGAAAATAATGCAAAAGTTACGAAAAATTGCAAAATTCAAAAATGAAACAATAGAGGGAAATATTACATTAATTGAGTTCGAGTTAAATGAGTATCAATAGACTTTCATTGAAAATTTTAATTGGACGCCCAAATAAAAAGGCGACGAGAAAGAGAAGACAGAAAAAGAGAGGAGGAAAAGAGACGCATACGGAAGCAGGAAGAAGAAAAGAAGAAAAGGGAGAGAGAGAGAGAGGAGAGGGAAAGATAAGAAAAGGGAAAACCAAAAAAAAGGGCTTAGAGAGAAAGAGGAGAGAGAGAAAAGAAGAAGGAAAAAAATGAGAGGAAAGGAGACTGTAAATACCAAAAAATTTCACGTTTCGTCAATTTTTGGTGATATCTTTTCACTTTTGCATGTTTTTATTTTTACAATATAAATAACTAATTTTTATATTAGGGAAAACAATATAGTCGATTTGTAATCCTTTATTTTTCTATTTAAAGATTTATGTGATTTATTTATATATGTGTTGGTTTTATTATGAGTTTAATACATTAAATTATCTGATCAATAATTTGATGATTATGTGAGTTTTTTACGAATCGAGATGTGAGTTTGAGATTTAAACCATATAGTAAAATTCGATAAATTAGTATAACGTGTAGAGATACTTATACTAATAATTGCGGTCATAATATAAATTCTTAGAACTAATGTTTCGTTTAACTAATGTTGATTCATATAAAGATATGAAATTTAATTAGCTAAATAGGCTCAATGAGGACTCGAGATGGGTAAATTGAATACAATAGAAGAATTCGATCAAACACTATATTAGGTTATAAATCTTGAATTAAGAATTAAGGTGATCAATAAATGAAATTGTTATACTTTAATATTCATCACATATTTGAATCTTCCATTATTCGTTGTGTGCAATATTTCTATATATTTTCAATTAGTAAAAAGTAGTTAGAAAAAATAATCACAACCATCATAATTATTTCCTTGCTTTTGTCAGCACGGGTCAGAAAAATTAGATTAAGTCCTAAAGTATAGTTTTCGTGGGAACGATATCCCGACTCAAAGTTCCACTATTTTACTTATTACGATATCGTACACTTGCGATATAAAATATGCAACAGTATTTCAACCTTCCAAAGAGCTCATCGTTAGCTGTCAATGCATAATGTTGCTTGTTAACGTGGTAGAATATAATAGTGTTCCGAGTATTTGATTTGTTAATTTGGAAGAAGATTTTGAAGTTGTTAAAGCTGAAGTTTAGCCCTATATTACACTAAATTTTGTTAGTTTCATTAGGTGATTTTAATGGAGAGATTGAAGTTTTTATATAATACCAGGATCTGGGTTTTGCCTTCTTTTAAAACATAGGTTTTTCACTTCCGATTGAATGAATAAAGCAATGCAAAATCTTGTATTTTCAACAGAAATGCACTCATGATTTATTGATTCCAGTTTTAGATTAATAACTTTAAAGGAAACTTAGAATTATTTAGTATAGTTTTTAATCTTGATACATATAATTTTTGGGTTTATTTTGATGTTTACCTTTAGAATAACGTTATTTATCATTATGATGATGAAACATTAGTAATGTGACGGTGTATGTGGAATAATGAGATTTGGCAATTCAATTTTTATGAGAGAGTGAGAAAGAGGGAGGAGAGAGAAAAAAAAATGTAAGGGATAATGAGTTGTCATATCATCGATGATTTATTATCATAATAAATAATAGCATTACTCTTATTTTTAAGATCTTTTCAAGAAAGTTATTGCTTTCTCAAGAATGGATTTTTATTAGCATATGCCAACACGTTTGAACACGATAATTCATATTGTCTTCTTTATTTACGTTTATAGTTCTCTCGACATGAGGTAGTCAGAATTTTCGCATGACGTCACAATTTTTAAAAGACACGTATTTCGATCATAATCTTTAATTATACATTCAAAATTGAAATTGTTAAATGTATTAGGCGTGATACAGGAGCAAAAGAAAAAGTCAGGATCACAAATATGATTAGTCACAGTCACAAATATGATAGGTCACATTTTTATATTGAACATATTTCTGTATTTCATAATTCATAATATCTCAACATGTTATTATATTTCATAAAATTTCAGCATGACTGTGACCTATTGGCCGTATGTTTTGTGTTGTATGTGACCAGATTCTGTTTAACAGTGACTATTTGTGATTATATTTCTATATATTGTTATTGTTTGTGACCAGATCTGAGACCAACTATGGCCAACGTTGTCTTTATTGTAATTGTGTGTGACTAGGTTAGTCTTTAACTATGATTGTATGTGACCAAGTCATTGTTAATGTGGTCACAGTTAATACAGATCTGATCATAGACAATTACAATGAATACAAATTTGGTCACATCCGATCACAATTAATACGAACTTAGTCACAGAAAGTCACAATTAACATACAAATGGGCACAAACGTTGAATATAAACATGTTTTGTCACAAACATTCACTGTTAACAGATGTCTAGTTACACGATACTTTTTAACACGTACATGGTCACATACAATCACAAAACTTAATTTTTGATCGCAAGTTACAAAGTGTAATGGTCACAACGTAGTTTACGATCATAAATTGTAAATTAATTGATAACAACTTATTAATAGGTTATAATTTATTTCAAGGTCACAAATTATCAAACTAATTGGTCAGAAGTTATTTCTCGATCACAAATTAATTTTTCACAATCATAATTGTAGGTCACAATTATAAATGTAGTCACAAATACACATTTTTAGGTCACATATTATTTATCGGTCACAATTTCTTCATTTATTGGTCACAATTACCCAATATTTGGTTATAATTGCTTTTCATCCGATACATTCATTCCACCACCACCCGCATCACCACCGTATTCTCCAAACTGCTCATCATCCGACCCATTCCATCCCCCCACTACTTCCCACCACCATCACCATGTGCACCACCACTACCGCACCTGCACCACCACCACACAACCAATGATGCATAAGAGGAACAAAGCTCCTACGACAACGGTGCACAAAAGAGGAAAAAAGAGCTTTCATTGGGTAGAAATGGGGATCGATTTGGGAAGACTTCAAGTAAGGGATAAGGTAGGGAGGGGTGGGTGGGTGGGTGATAAAAGAGAAAGTGGGTACATATTTCAATTTTGAAGAATTTGGGATGGGTGAGGTTGCCGTGAGATGGATATACAATGAGCGGGGTTAGGGTAGCTACACACACACGACTTTTGATAAGAAAAAAATTATTAATACCCTATTTTTGAAATTGAAAGTTAAGATATAGGATTAGTGGTAATTTTCCCTTTCACGAATAGACGAAATTGCACCAGTTACATATTTGAAATTAAATATTCAAAAATTACACTACAATTTTTTTAAATATTCATACATACTGTAATATAAAAGTATATTTAAAAACAAGAAACCGCTTAACTCCTCAAATCCCACTCAATTAATTTGCAGGTCTTACGCCATCATCTATTAAATCCCACACAATTAGCTTAAGAGGAAATTACACTAAATGTTAATTTTTGGCTTTGCATTTTCCGAAATGTCACTTTTTAATAGTCTTTACAAAATTTTCATTGTTGGACATTTTTACCTCTCTATAAAACTTAAATACCTTACACATCCTTGAGTTGACAACATAAAAAAGTTGTACAAAAAGTGGAAAAACATCCAACAATCAATCACTTCACAATCGTACTTGATAATCTACCTTCCATTAACCCAATCCAAATATCATTATTACAAAATCTCATTGAATCCTTGAATCCTCATTCCTTCAACTTCATCAGCTGATTAGCCCTAAATTGAATTGAAATTCCCACGTACCTCGAATCTTCTCTCATCATCTCTCTACGAAGCCCGAAGGACCTACATGTTGGTTTTTTCTTCCTAGTCTGGTAATTTATATTTGGTAATTTCTCAAGTCGAATCCGTCCGATTGTCCCTGATTTTTTCTTGTTGGTTTTGTTCATTGGGTGATAGAAACAGTGTTATTGTTAAGAATTACAAAAAGCTAAGTTTTTGTTAAAACAATGTTATCAAAGATTTAAAATCAGATTGAAATTTGAGAAAAATCGAAAACCACTATCGTCATAGCGGATAGGCCCAAATTAAAATTTAGAACCTATTAAAATCACTTAAGAATCGACAAGGTCAGGCTCAAAATGTGCTGTTCGTGTGGATATTTTTGGACAATTTTACTTCCACTACATTCCAATTATTTAGGTATTCATTTCTGCTAGTATTTTCTACTAATTGGAGTTTGTAATAAATAGACACTATACTGATCCTTCTGGCACGTTCCGGCAATGCAATGCAAAAGCCATTGGTCCAGGTTCTGAATGTGCTGACAGTTCTTTGCAAGATCGGTATAACAAGGTGCCAAATTTTGTTACTTAACTACATGTTACATCTAGTTGACCAATGATTATTCTTAAATTTCTTGATATCTTAGACTTCAGAAGTAAACTCATACTTTTAGTTAGATGTGTAAAATGTAAGGCTCTCCATGTGAAAATATCATAACATGATGCAAAAGTAAACTGTACCCCTAGGATGTGAGGTTCATTTGTTTGTTTGTGTGCATGACCTAACTCTTAAAGAAGCCGAGACAATACCACTTTCCATTTTGAGTGAGTTATGGAAGAAAAAGTAAGCTGCTTCTTGATTTTACAGGCATTTTTAGCCCTAATTTTTTTTTTCCTTTTTGGGGTTTAGGAAATTCTGCTCGTTGGTGAGCATTGATCGGGCATGGGGGTTTGGGTTGGCGGTGCAAGTATTTTTGGTTTTTGAGTATATTATTGACACTTGTTCCCAATGTTAATGGAATGTCAGGTTATCCCCAATAACATTGATATTGCGAGTGTGGCCTAAAGATGTACACCCCACCCGAGGTCGAAGCTGTTATCAATCGTCTATGAGAAGGGCATCTAGCAGTACCAGTGTTGATCTGTGATTCAGTTCCCATTACTGCTATGTTGGCTTCATTTGTAATGCAAATCTCAGATTTCTCTTCCAGTTTAAATTTGAATAGGAAACTGCATTGAACATGTTAAACTGCTTGTTGGGTTAAATTACTCCCATTTCTTGTGATAAACTTGAAAGACTTTTGCCCCTGTTTGGTGGGAATCAAAATCAAATTTTTAGTAGATTTTGATAAAAGTTTATGAAATGTACATTGGCAACGTAAACATTGTGGGTTATAAACACTATTAGTCAATCTACTCACTGTTGTTTAACTTTGGCTGAGTTTGGCACAAGCTTTTGTTCTTTCAAATTAATTACTGAACTACCAATTCTGTTTGAGATGTTTTAAGTTACAAGAACGTCAACACAAACTGTTAAATGAGAAAAAGATTATTTGAGTTGAAATTGAGATCAAATTTGCAGGTATCGATTGTGTGTGTTACAATTAAGTCATGCATGTGTACTATGTAGAAGTAATTTCCCGACAATTAATTTCAGTAGAGAAATGTCATCACCGTAAACTGTACACCGCAGTAATTCTCGACAGATGAACTGTCGAGACCTAAAAGTTCTTCTCAATTTTTCTCGACACATGACAGTTCCACATGTCGAACGTTGGTTCATCCGAGCGTAATATGTGCGTTTCTCATTAACATGTACGAAATATTGTGCACCACAATTTCTCATTTGTTTTCGTGCAGTTGTAATATATTATTTCGTGTGTTCTAATTTGCGTACTACTGTTGATATTCGTTTTATTTCCTTATACGATGTTCGTATTATTTCGTTAAATTGTGCTTCTTAATTTATTGTTGTACCTTGGCATCAACATGTACCACATATCATAATCTGACATTTTTTTTCATTTTCTTGTTGTACCTTGCAGAATAGATCGATTTCAAATTCCTAATTCCGAAAAATGCATGGTTGCGCATTTCGCAGCGAAGCAACCTGAAGTATGTAAAAAGTGTCATGGACCATTTGGATGAGCGGCAGTGCCAAGACTTCGGCAATTCATGCCTCGGGTTCCTTGCCAAGGTTGTCTTGATGAATGTTATTTTTACTCAACAACGTTAGAATTGTCCCGTCTTATTTTCTTCCACTTAGTCTCAGTCTTTCAATAATATTTCACTTTTAATATTACTAGTGTGGATCGTGCGTTGCACGATGACCGTTATAATTTTGTAAGAAAAGT
>CAIGRO010254827.1:0-37700 GCA_903798355.1 Fraxinus baroniana
TGCTTACCTACGTTTGGGGGAGTGCGGGGATTTAAAAATGAAATTAAAAAGTCCTTAACCATTGCTTATGTGGCAAATGCCACATAAGCAGTGGGTAAAATTTCTCCTACCCATCGTGGGTAGGAGGACGGGGCTGTGAACATTGTTGTGTTTGTGTTGTACATGTACATGTACATGTTTAACTTCAATATAAATATTCCATCATTAAAAATAAAAAGCAATATTTTTTGTAAGTAGTGCTTAACAATTACAATGTGCACCCCAAATTCGTAAGATAATGTGACAATTACTTTATTGCACATATATATTGATGGATAAATGCAGTTACAAATTTCGTATATATACATTTTAATTCTAAAGAAGGTTATCAATCTTAGCTCATTGTTGCACTTATGTCTCAAGCTTATCATGTTGCATTCTTATTTTAAATCTTTCGTTATTTAAACATCTGACTCTAATGACGATATTGTTATGAAAATCTATTAGAGGGTACAAAAAGGTTTGTTTGTCCATTGTATTTTTTAATAAACAAGGATGAATAATTACAAAGGTTTGACAACATGTTTGTTCCTCACTTCAAATCATACTAACAAAATATTTGAATGGAAATTGTCATTAGTCATGATATGCTGATTAATGGAAGGTTAAAGATGAGAATGCGATGAAAAAATAAAATATATAAATATGATAATATAAAAGGCTAGAATCTTCATTGTAATTACATTGTAAATATACCAAACAAAACTTGAAGCGTGAATATAATTATCAATAATTATAGTACCAGATTTCTGTAAGTTAAGTTTTATTTGAACTAGATTGTCCATCACTAAGTGGATGGAGTGATAAGACCAACGAAATGTTCACAAATGCATTGCCATCATAATAAAAGCAAATGTACCACTTGCCTAAAGCTCAATTTTGCTTTTGCTTTTGCCACCATGCTCCATAAAAATGAGATAATTTGCGGATAGAATGTTTGCCTAAGTCAACTCATAATTGGCAAAATTCATGGTTTCATTTCCTACTGAATGACATAAATATTGGGAGAACATTTGGCTGTCTTGATGAAAATGAAAATACACCCATTTCTTTTTTTTAGGATTCTGAATCTTAGCGAACTACAAATTTTGGATGTAATCAGAGATGGATGTAGGGGGACAAGGTCGGGCCGTAACCTGGTCCAGTCCCCAGTCCACTTCAATTTTTTGGTAGAAAAAAAAAATTATGTGTAATTTTATTTGATTTTTACGTATTAGCCTTACTCATAGTGTGTTCTTGAATCCGTTCATGGATGTAATGGACTCAAAGGCTAGCCACTTCTTACAAAGCTTGATCAAGCTTGAAACATGTCCAAGAGAAAAATATAGAGTTTTGTTGCAGTGCTGGTGGTGGTGAATATGTTTAGTGAAAAGGTTGTTTGTTTGAATAACAAAGTAATGGTCAAGTTTAATTCGCATGAATTAAACTCTATGTAGACTATAAAAGAAAAGAAAGAAAGAGAATGAAAAGAAAATGAAGGAAAGAACATCCGAGTCAAGTGATCAACACTTTCTCTTAAGACAAAATTGCCCCCACAACGGTGCTAACGAATTATGACACTTGTCTCCCAAGATACAACAGATACAACTTGTGGTAGACACACTCCAAAACCACAAGCAACAACGAATTCCAACGAAATTTTTTCCCTCTACAAGAAAATAATTTTGAATGATTTTTAGAGTGTTTTTGCAAAAGATTTTGAATTCACGCTCAATGTAAATGATATGTGATGCATAATGGACGTCCAAATGGTACTAGTTATAAAAGATGAAAGGTTTGTGAGTGAAGAGTCACACTCCAAAACTCATCAACTTTTACAAAAGGAAGCATTCCTTGATGTCGCTAGCATGTTTTGTTCAACATAATTTTTTTTCCTGCCTTTCGCTCAGGCGACAGTCTCACCGCTCGAGTGCTAGGTAAGTGGTGGAGTTGAGCAAATTTTCCGCCAATTTTTCTCTCTTTTCCTTTTAACTTTGGACCTCAAATTCTCATTCATCTTGAAGTGATTATGAGAATTCAAATATACTACGACAAGATACTCGACGAGTAGAATAATTTATTCTATTTATATATATAGTTTGACTATCGAATCAAGTTCGAATATTTGATCGAAATTGACACAAAGTCACTTTTCAAGTTTTATACTTAACCAAATTTTTCAATTTTTAAACCAAATTCCAATAGTTGCTGCTTCTATTTATTGTTATGTTGCTATTGTTACTCGCACCGTCAATGTTTAGAAAAGGTTTATTCAGTAAGTCTATAAAATGGACAGTATAGGATGTCCCAAAGATATGTCGCTTTCCTTCCTCTCCTTCCTATGATGGCAAGTCGTTAAATGGCAATCAGATGTCTAGCAAAGCTGCATGGGGATTCAAGTAAACAATGAAGAAAGCAGTGGAAACCCGACTGGTGAACATCAAATTAATGTGGAAAATATTATGTGGGCAAGGAAGAAGAAATACGAGAAGTCATTTTTATAATTCTGAAAAGGGGAGTGAAAGTCACACGAGCATTTGAGACAAATAGCCACTGATCTTCAAAACTGGTTAAGCATGATGGGGCGCCAGCAGAAAATGGAAAAGGGAACATCGTCTCTTAAAAGAAGCTATAAGCATAAGGATGAAGAAGTAGGTGATGGAGCTTCTAAACTATTGGAGGTACCCAAAAATTCGATTGTGAAAAGGAAACAATAGTGTGAAGCTATTGACGCTCTTCTTTCATCTACTCTTATACCTGTGAAGAAGCCAGAATCTTCCAAAGCCAGAAATAAGTTACTTGTTTTGACAATAAGGTAAGAATTACTTTCATAAAAGTAAATTTTCTTTCTTAAAAAGTAAGAAAATGTAAATCGGGGTCCCTCATTTTGCATTGAAAGGTAAATACTGCCATTTCCGGCTGGCATGGAGAGTTTGTTTCAAAAGTTAGTAATTATATTATATCACATAAAAAGTACCAATATTATAAGCTTTACCTCCTCTGGTCTCACTTTGTATATTTACTGTACTTTCTACAATCAGCAGAGCAGGAGCATATTTCACTAAGCTTAAAATGTTGTGAGCAAATAAGTTCCAAATTAATGTAAAGCAAAAGTTAGAAAAAGCAAATTATCTAAAGATAGTAGGATACAAAAAATAACTTCGACTTTTAAAGCTCATGTTCTGTTATGATCATCACATCTTGTGTTGGACTTTGATTTTGTATTTTTTTAATCTGGAATGTTTGTGCTATATCTATGATTTGGTTAAGAAGAGATTAATTTATGGAGACGGGTAATTCTGGTGTAAATCTCCCCTCCTACTTTTCTCCATGGATACACAATGTAGCCATGGAAAAATTTAGAGACGCGTCATTTCTTGCCACATGAGACGGCGAGACCTTTTGCTCTTTTATTTTTTTGCACGAGTTATTGCATCTTCCCGCAACACTAGAAGAGGAAAACAAAGATGGTTCGTGCAGCCACTAAGCTGGTAGTCGGAGCTGAGTGCAAGTTCCAGACAGTAAACTCATGTCTCAAATCAGTCACGTCTCTTTGTCTTATGAAATCTCCAAATGGTAAAACATTTGCATAGAAGTATATAAGAGAAGAATTTCAAAAATCCAAAGGTGTTCACAAAAATTGGGTAAAATTATTAGAGGAATTATTGTGATCGAAAAATTATTTGCAGCGCGAGTTATGAATAAAGCCCGACAAACAGCATGCAACATGGTTACATGCCCATACACGCTTTTCGTACTGCAAAGATAACCATAGAATCTGTGCAGAACAATACATTTAATTTTACACAGTCACTTTATAAAAAAAAGTCCATCCAAGTCAAGTGCTCATACAAATTATGAAATTTTTACAAGATACTCTTTCGGGCTAAAGCCGAATGGCCCTTCAACACAACTCACTCCGCAATCAGTTGGATCCCAAAATTAATCGAAGCCCATCAGTGTCGGCTCACTGTCACCACTTTGTGGTCCGTCGACCATCCAATCATTCTTTGGTCCGATCTCATTGGCAGAGAAGTATATGCTCTCGCTTGTCTCGAAATTCTGTAGCTGCAAATTATAATGGACGAATGTCAGATCCCTTAATATCCGCTGCTCTATACAATTCTGTTCCTTTGTGAGTAACAACTCGACCAAACTCCTTTTCAACTTGAATTTCGAGGCACCATCGCAACTCTGACTAAGAATTTGAGTTGCCATTCGTTGCAATTCAGGATATTTTTCTCCAAAATTTGTCCACCAGAGTGCTGCCATTAGCATTTGAAAGTTAGGATAATTCAACTAGGAAGCAAAGTTTCTAAAATATAATGTCTAAGCTTATCTTCTAGAAAAGTCACTTTTTTTAGACACGGGCGATGTGCTCTTACTTGTTATGAGTAAACTTTGGGTGTAGGTTTTTTTTTTTTTTTTTTTTCCTGGATTTTAAGCAAAAATTTGACCGTTATACTTATAAATCTCATTTTTTTACCCTCGGGGCATAGTTCAGTGGTGCAAAGGACAAGAGTAAGGTAGTCTCAGCTAAGTTGACAGCGCAGTGTGAGAGTTCGATTCCCGCCTCTAATAAAATTTGGAATTTGACTCTTTGTGGGTACCAGTATGACAGCTCTTGTTCCCTAACCTGCTGAGGCACATCCCGCGATTTACATCCTCCACGATGATCTAGGGGAGGGGAGGGGAGGGGAGGGGAGGGGCGGGGCGGGGGCCCTCAATGTTGGGATCCAACCTTTATTATGACATGATTCAGAAACATAACTGTACCATTTAATCCTTTTGATTTTTCATTGCCATGTTTACCCTTTTATCAATCAATGAAATGAATTACATGTGGTCAGTTCAAAATGTGTACAAATAATGGACATACTTTTAAAAAAGGGGTATAAAGGACTTTTCTCATCAACTTTGTATTTTCAAAGTAGGTCTACATATAGCAGGTGAGGCATTTGATGTGATGGGAAAATCAAATCTTGGAAAAAAAAATTGCGCCCAGACAAAGGCTAAACTTTTTAAGCATAGCCAAACATGCACGAGAAACAAATAGCAGAAATTAAAATGACGAAACCTGGTGAAACATCAGATAGGCATTCGGATCCCACACCGAAAGTATCCGCCGCCCTCAAATAATCTTGAAACTGCGTCATGATTAGCTCTTGAACGAGACTATCTCCATCCATCTTGATAACAGAAAAAAAAAGTCCACGGCGAACTTCTAAATCATTTTTGAAACCATTTGTATAAAAAAGAGATGGATTTAAATTGTAACCGGCACAGAAAAGTGGGCTGTGGAGATGCTTGTTCCAAATCTCGTTTATTTCTTTCCAGAACGGCATATACTGGCATTCCTTGTTTTTGAACCCCTCTTTGATTCTTTTCATGGCTTGAGCCATTGCGTTGTATATAAGACCAATTTGAGGCTTATTGTCCTTGTTTATCAAGCATAACACCCGTACTATAGGAATAGCTGCTGTTAAAACCACTAACGCCCCATTCCAAAAAGTAGGATCTGCCACCAAGTAAACGACATTTTTTCCATCGATGGAATCTGACATATCCGAGGTTCTCCACTCAAATGAAGAGAACATGTTTTCCAAACCCTTCTTCTCCAAAACAATATTCTCCAGGGTCAAGTAGGGCTCTGCCGACCTAATTTTGGAAGGCTTTACAAGGTTATCTACTTGAGTATAAGCTCTCAGAAGTTTCAGGACACTCAGGTGGTTCTGAACGAAGCTTGTTATCTTTCTGGCCTTCTCCAATATATCTCTAACGAAACTCATACTTTCAAATTTCACTAACATTAGTTCTAAGCAGGTAGAAGCACTCACCGTCCAGAAAATATGACTGTGCTTGTTTGTCAGCCGCTCGCCCACTTCTTTCATGAAGGGCGATGTCGAATATGTAACAACTTGAACCACATTCTCGACCCCAACTTCCGCCAGAACCTTCTCGAGGAACAATAACATGGCATCAACATCCCCAAGAAGAGCTGAAATATCGGATGATCTAAGATAGACCGCACCCTTGGGGCAATTCACTAAAATATTCACAAGGTCTCGACCTTTCTCATCTACCCAACCGTCCAGTACAATGCTGCAACCTGTACTTGTCCATGAAGTTCTTATGTCCTTCACAAAGTTTTGCATCTCTTTTACAGCATCCTCGAGGATCCACCCTTTTAACTCCTCACAGCTGGGAATTATCTTCCCATGACCAAGGGTGGAATCAATCATTGTGCGGAAGCTACATGATTTGACAACATTAAAATCAGTTGCCGTCTCATAGAAATATCTACCTATAATTTTTTTAGCCTTGTCCAATGATGGATCTCTAGTGCTATCGGCAGGCATCTCTGAAACCACTCTCTCAGGAGAAGGGATGGTTTCTGTCATGCTGTTATCCGATTGGCCATCCCTTTTAAGATGCCGTTTAGTCCCAGAATTCCCAGTCTTGATGAGATCAATCATATTGCGCTTTATTGATTCTGTCCGAGGTCTCTTATTTCTCTTCGATGGAAAGCTCAAGTGGTACAATTCTCCAATTTCCTTGCTTAAGTTTACCTGTTTCTTTAGAGAAAGCTCGTTATTGAACATTTCCTTCACATCAGATGGAACTTCTAAGCAAGGGGTCACATCCCCCCGAATGCCTCCCAAGTGGTATTTGAGGCGACTGAAGCCACTAACAACTTTGTCACAATAATTACATTTGACTCTATTCTTCTGCAGATCTACTGTAACACCATGATCTTTGACGTTAATAAGGAGTTCATTCGAAGTCATCTTCAAAATTGTATTTGACTGCAGAAAATTTGATAGGATTGGGCTGGGGAAAAAATATTGTATGCATTAGAAGAATAGAAGAGCAAGCGAAAATGCAAGTATAACATGTAAAAATATGAGATAACTAACGTGATCTACAATATTGATTAGAACAACATTAATTCTACATAAAATTTCTTGCAACAAAATATTGAGCAGCCGATAGTGGAAAACATTATAGTCCATTATCGAGAAAAGTCAAAAATTTGAGTAAGCTACTTGAAATACAAGCAAAATTGTCACATGCAAGAACACAATGCGGTAAAAAAAAAAAAAGATAATTCATGGAACACAATACATGTAAAAAAAATACCGTTTTGTAAGATATGGTGTGTGGTTGTAGATCTAGAGGTGTTAAAATGCGAACTGTGGTCACAGGGGCAGAGCTGGGGACAAAAATAAATCTACTAAGATGATTCATGGAACAAAAAACATTCCATAGAAAAAAAAAAATTCCCTTAAAAAAATTAGAGCTCCGGGGGCAGGCCTGGACTCCCCCTTCATCGGCCCTTGTGCAAGTGTGTGGTCCAGCCAGACAGCCTTACTAAGCCCGGCAGAAATGGGGAGGCCTGAACAGGGTCGATTGTTGTCAATTTCATTTTTCTAATTTCGTTTTGTTTTTTGAAGGGCTTTAGTCAAAAATTAAAAATACCCGCACAGGTGGGTACCTCAAGGAGGCGTCCTGCCTCACAGGTCAAGCTAACCTTCGATCCCACTTTTTACAAGCAGGGCAAGCAGATTAGTCGATTCACCCCATTTTGACACCAATTGGTAAATGATGCTTTACCAAAATCAAAATATCACATAATTGGACTAAAAGTGCAACACATATTAAACATATTATCGTTTAAAATATCTCGACTAGAGCCTGCCTCAAAGCAAGATGAACAAAAAATGCCTCGACGCGCTCATTTTGAGGCAATTCTTGGGAGCCCACACCTCAGACAAGTGAAGCAAGGTTTTATGAGTCGTGGCCTCTTTAATTTTTCAAATTTATTTAGCCCCTCTTTGACAACCATTGTTTTTCTCTGAATAATGATTGTCAAACAGGACTTGCTTCGTTTTAGATTTGAGTTCACAAAATATAAAACTTTTTCGCTCAGTAAAAAGAAAAAGAGCAAGCGCATCCACTTTTCAAGAGAGGGCACAAGAAAACACACACCTCGTTAAATCCACATTATATTTTTCAATTTTTCCTCACTAATAGGCTGAAACATAAGATGATAATCGGGTGAGATTAAAAAAAAAAGGTTGTGCTATGCGTACATTATGGTACACATTATGGACTCGTGTGCGCGTCTGGGCCCAGACGCCCCCCAATAGGGGGAGCACACGTGTCCATTATGGACACCATTATGTGTACCATAATGTACGCATAGCATTTTTCTAAAAAAAAATACTCATTTACAGTCCATGTCTATTTATTCATTAAATATATATTTTTTAAACACTAATTAAATTGTAAAATATATAATAATAATAATAAATAACACTCGAGAAGGGGCAGGACATGATAGGATCGAGTAATTTTGTCTGTCGAAACCCGTATCCAACAAGGCCTGCCTACACACGGTGAGCAAACCCATGACCCGGACTTCTTCGACTGATCCAGGCTTGGTCCAGCCAGTTTCGATACCGCAACCTCGCACACGAAAATTTACCACCACCAAAAATTTCAACAAAACCCTCTAAAACCCCCCTGGTCCAGCCAGTTTCGATACCGCAACCTCGCACACGAAAATTTACCACCACCAAAAATTTCAGCAAAACCCTCTAAAAACCCCCTTCCCCGGGCCTCTCGATCCTGAACCCATTTGAAATCGCCATCGATCTTTATCTCCCTCCATTCCCCTCAGTTCTCAATCCATCATAGGGGGCCACAGAGCATTTCTATTGATGTTTCCCATTGAAAAAAAAAACCCTAATCGAGACTCGTGCAATTTCAATAAATCCTAATTGAACACACCAAATTAGCAAATGAGCTTAACAGAAACAAAAAAAAAAAAAAGAGGGGAAAAAATGGAGCCATACCAGTTCTTTAATCAACAAGCCCGAATGCTGGTCCGAAGCTGAAGTGAGGAAGAGAAAAAGAATTCAGAATAAGCTTATTTTTCAAATCTGCGAGCAATGCCAGCCTAAAAAGCGAAGTCGAAAGCACGGAGACAAAGTCGGGATAAGAAGGCCCTGAAAATGTAACGTAAAATCACTCCCCTTTACTGCTCTTTGACTGTATACGGATTTGAGTTCTCTCTCTTCTCTATATGTATGTGTTTATGTGTATTTTGGGGTGTGATCTGCGTGGGGACTGGATTTGGAGTCTGGGATTATAGTAATTCGTGCTTGGATTTCCGTCCAAGCCTGTGGCTGCGATGACGCGTGGTGGCTCGGAGGGTGGTTTGCACTTTTGGCCACCAGCCAGTTTCTCCAATGACGCGCTCAAACCGCGCGTCTCTTTTCCGCTCGTATAAGTTCAGGAATTTATTACAAGTAAAAATTATACCTGGGTTTCCAACCTTTATTCAGTGAATATTTGGGTCCCCAAACTATATATGCAGTGACTTTAGAATGTGCTTTCATACATTGACTCGGTCGAAGTGGTGGATCGGCAGGTTATTGGTTCAACCGAAGGATTATGAAATGTGATAAAGTATGGTTAAGCATAGTAATTATAATTAAAATAAGTTCTCTCTAGTAGTTTATAGTTTTAGACTTGATTTTATATGACAAGTCACAATCAATTTTATGAAAATCAACTTGTTAATAGTATTTGTACCATCTATAATTTGTATATTGATCAAAAGCTCGATCCTTGTAGTAAATAGAATGCATTTTGAGCCCTTCTAGTCCATTTCCAATTTAAATTTATGTTGGCCGACTTTTTCACAAAAAACTGCCCAATTAGGGCGAATACAATTGCTGAGTTGGCTGCTATTTGATCGGTTATGGTGGTCTTTGACCATGTCACTTTCAAATCAGTTCTTTTAGCGAACCTGAACTGACTTGCAGACTTGTCATTTTGAAGGAAAATTGCCTTTAAACCACATGTAATTATGTTCACACCATAGTTTTTGTTTGCTACAACACATTTTAATTGCAATGAAGTTCCCCAACTTTTGCTTATTGTCACATTTATGTCCCCATTAGACCTTATTCGCCAATAAGCCACAGTTGTTTCATTCTCTAGGAACAAGTATTCCAATGGTGCAAAACATATAGAGAAATTCTTGGCCGTTAAAGAAGAAGTTTAGAAAAAGAAAGTATCAATTGAACATGTAATTACCAAAGTTATAATTGTAGACCTGTTAACGAAAAGGACGGCACCAAAGATATTCTAAGAACATGTCAAAAGAATGGATATTAAACGTAATTGTGATAAATCAACATAGTGAGTATTTTGACACCCATAGATCACTTGTGTGTTTATGATATTCATGTTCAATTGTGGTATACATGGATGATTTATAACACGGATATCTTAAATACATTGCTGTTGTACCATAATGAATGTTCTTGAGTTATGGGTGACGTTGAAGGAGCTATGTCGAATTGACCACCAACTTCCATTAGTTTTTAGCTAGCTTATGATGTATGTTGTTACCAATTAAGTAAGGAATTCATTAATGAGAATGTGCATGTTAGGTTAATTAAACCATATTAAGGATTATTGCATGAGAATGAATTCTTTATTGTCGACGTCTTATGCATGGTTACAAATAAATGAAGTTTATATGTAAGATGACTTAAATGAAGGTCACAGACTCACAAAGAACACTTATGGTTATTACATATTATTAATTACTTATCGTGTGATGGATGTGCATTCGAAATGCTATAAAAAGAGACTATTCAGTCGGACTCCATTCTATAGAACTTTCAAAGTTTACATCTTTCTTCTTTGTTATGTGCAAATTGCTCAAAGAAGGGTATCCACGTACCAAGTCTGGGTCGCAAAAGTTGTGAGACGCCTCCGATGTTGCCAGGGGCTACACATTAAGGGTTTGGTGGGTGCAATTGTCCCCACTGGACCCTTAATTTTTGACATTGAAAAAGAAGCCTACATAATTTTAGCCCATAATTTTTAACCTAAACCTAACAAACTAAGTCTAATTTGAAATTTTTTTATGTAATTCTGTCTCGCCTACTCTGAACCATAATCTTAGGTCCACCCCTAGATGTTGCAATGTTTTCTTCCCAAGGTAGACTTTTGAAGCAACAATAATGTATAATAATTAATGAATCCGATGTTGCCAGGGGCTACACATTAAGGGTTTGGTGGGTGCAATTGTCCCCACTGGACCCTTAATTTTTGACATTGAAAAAAAAGCCTACATAATTTTAGCCCATAATTTTTAACCCAAACCTAACAAACTAAGTCTAATTTGAAATTTTTTTATGTAATTCTGTCTCGCCTACTCTGAACCATAATCTTAGGTCCACCCCTAGATGTTGCAATGTTTTCTTCCCAAGGTAGACTTTTGAAGCAACGTGTATTTGATTCTCCACCCACAAAAGTTCATGCACCCAAAATACGAGGAAATATAAGATGTTGCTCTTATCTATCTATCTATCTATCTATCTCCACTCCTCTATCTTGATGAAGAATTCCACTATAACAAGAAATAGAAATTAATCGTTCGATGTCTGCTATTCCCAATGAACAACATGATCTTGATCTAAGGACAGATGGAACCAAGAAACCGGAGATGGTACTCGTGAACCTCGGTATGGCATGGAGGAGGTGTCGAAGATGATCACAATCGGGGCCGTCTCTCGTGTTCGAAAAATGTTCACTCGTTAACTTCCTTATTGCATCACCTCTTATTATACATGAAGAAAGCTCACTCACTTAACTGCGGAGGTGCAGGTGCGTCCCCAAATACAAAAGAAAGAAGCAAGTATGCTTCTACAACTTTCAAATAAAATTTATAAAATGGAAGCGGGAAAGGCAAAGCCCCCATATTTGAAAGTTTAGCTGCCCTACCCTGTAGTATCTTTTCCCTATCTAAGCTGCAAGGACATCCCCCCTAATTCACAAATTCACATACCTGGAAGGAATTGGGCAGGAAGTGGTCAATCAAATCGGAGATATTCGTCACCTGTCAGCTCCTCATCATTGAAGAAGTTTAGTTACTTATTATTTGAAATTGCATGCTTCCCAATTTGGAAGTACTTGGCGAAAGGCACGACATTCATAGATTACAAAGTATCTCAGCTTTGTCTCTATTTGACTATATGTTAAGTGCACTTCTTAACTGTAGTTGGTGTTTTCATATTCATGAAATCTTGTGATCCCCCAGAAGATGCCGAGCACCATTCTCATANACTTGTAGTTCTTGTTATAGTTAGGGACTAAAGTGTAAATATTCCCTTTTTTTCATTTCCTTTCTTCCTTGTATATCTATGATTTATCAATAATGAATAATATGATTTTTGAGTCTCAATACTATCGACTTCATATTTGATATAGTTCTCTTCTTTTCAAGGGGAAATTATGATATTTATTTTGGTAACGGCACCAAAGTGGTCAAATATAGAACTTCTGAACAAGCTATAAATTCGAGGAAGCAAGCTGTATTTTGGCATGAAAAGAAAGCAAGAATCAAATACGAAAAAGTAAGGAAAAATTGTTTTAAACGTATTTAAAGAGACAATAATATGTTTCTTTGGAAGCATAGTTTTTAAATCACGTTTTAAGGTTTTAAATTTTTAGAATCTTACGATCACATTGTTGGGTTTTAACGATCATAGCAATTCTAACTATCCTAATGATCTTTCATAATTTAAGTTTGTTCGAAACTTGAGTAGAATTTCATTTTAAATTAAAACTTAACTATAAAAAAGCAAAAGATAACAAGAAAAATTAGAATTTCTTACCTAGAGATTGTTATCCTCCGTTTTTTGTCGCCTTTTGTGGATATTAACGGTGACATTCCTTAATTATTGATATTCTTCAACTCTTTTTCTTTCTAATATTTGTTTGATCACTTTTGAGATTGCTCGTTTCAATTCTGTAAGTGTTGTGTTTTTTTCTTTTTTCCATTTTTTGTATCTAATTGATTTGTTGAAAATTAGTCGTAGAAGTGGGCTCAATTTTTTAGGCTCATAATATTATGATTGTTCATATGATCTATGTTTGTGTAATTTTTGTTATTATCCATGGTGATTGGCGTCCATAAGTTTGTCACATAAATATTAATTGCAATTAAAATTGAAGTCTACTTAGATTTTTGATTTGGTTCAACTTTTAGATGAAGTTTTTATATGGCTCTCTCTACATTTCATGTTTTAGTTCCGTCCTCTTAGGACTAAGATTAAAGATTTTATGTATGTACGAGACCAAAAGAATGTTTTTGAAAGGAGAAAATGAAACGAACTAAGACCACCGTGGCCTTTAGCAAGAGCTGTAGTAAGGAACATTGCTAAAACGATAATAGCAACTATAAAGCCAAAAGCACGACCTTTCCTATTGACCATTCAGTACTCAAATTCTCTTTAGTTGCTTTCGTTTTCATCCTCTCTTCGCTTCATAACGCGGTGATACCATGGAACGTGTTGAAGGCCGTTATACGGTTTGGGATGCCGAAGAGCATCTCTTTCGCTTTAACTTGGATGAACTTTGCCCAAAGGCATGCTCGGCTATCAAGGGAAAGGCTCTAGAATTACAAGCCATGATCTAAAAAGTGATTGCCCCCAACCTTTTTACAGTTCCAGAAGCAGAAGGAGCAACTTCAGTAGTTCCATCTCTTTAACCCGCAAGCGTTCCGATGGAGGGTGAGGACCCGGATAGAGAGGGACCTATGGAAAGCTTCAATTCACAACCTAGGATAACACTTTATAAAGTAGTTGCAACTTTGATTATATAGTTTNGATTGCCCCCCAACCCTTTTACAGTTCCAGAAGCAGAGGGAGCAGCTTCAGTAGTTCCATCTCTCTAACCCGCAGGAGTTCCGGTGGAGGGTGAGGACCCGGATAGAGAGGGACCTATGGAAAGCTTCAATTCACAACCTAGGATAACACTTTATAAAGTAGTTGCAACTTTGATTATATAGTTTGGTTTTAGTTAGTTATATTAACTAATTTGTTATAAGAATAATTGATATTTATCTATGTTTTAGTATATTAATAATTAATATTCACCAAGAATCTTAGAATCCACGATCCGATCCTACCATTCGATCCGCAAGATCCTTACACTGATGTGATCCAAAATTACATCCCGACAACCTTGTTAGGAAATATCTACATGTTACAATATCTTAAGTTTCAAAGCTTCTATTTTGCCCACATTTTATAAAACTCATTTTTCTTGAACTCGTTATCAATGACACATTCTCCCAATAAAATAATGTCGCACGTGAATCCATAAATTTCTTATACTTTTAAACCACAATTTCTCTAAAGAAATTTCTTTTCACAAAATCTATTCTAAAAAAATCTCTATCACAGGGGAAAAGTATGGTTTTCAAATAGTTAGAAGAGAAAGGGGAGTATCTTCTCTCTTGGCATCTACCTATAAGAAAAGAAAAGAAATTATTTGTTGGCTAGTTCGAGCAAGAAGTTTCCTCGCACCTCTTAGGGTGGGTCTCTTCTTTACAATAAGAATTTTATCTTTAAGGGTAATTGATTCGGTTCAGTTTCTGTCCTAAGCGAAATTGCCTGCTCGTCCATTAGTTTTCTTCCTATTGTTAGGAGACTCTCCACCTTACCTGGGAACGTAGCTGATGGCATCATTGTAGTTTTAATCATTGCACATTGACAAAAATTATTAGAATCAGAGTTCACTAATGTAATTTGGGTTTCTGATCTCATTTTCTGCTGGTTTTGGACTTGAATACATTTAATATTCACTCTTCTTTTTCCAGATGGCGTGCATCTGTCTGCTTGAGATCACTCTCATCTTTGAAAGGCTTTCTAGAAATTCTGGCATAATGTTGGAAAATGTAGATACATAAGTGGCTTCATGATTTGACAGATTGGGGAAAGTCATCAAGTGATGCTGTGGTTAGATATTGGAAAGAGACATTGGCTTCTTTGCTTGGTCTAATTGAAAAGGTTGAAGCAGCAAATGACAATGTACACAAAAGAAGACTGTGAAGCATACTTCTGAAAGGAAAAGAAAAATTGGCATTGAAACAGAAAATGTCACTTCAACTGTTGTGAAGGCGGGCATGTTTTCCACCAGCAAAGGGTGCTACTAAGGATAATAAAAGAGCCAGGGATGGTAATTATGTTCGGTTTATAAAAGAATGTTGCAACTGTAGAAATTGAAATTAGAAAGGACAAATTTGAATTGCCTGAAGTCTACCGTGAATGAATCAAGTAAACGGTGAAGAAAGTTGGGGCAACCCAACTATTGAACATCAAATTAATCATGTGGTATTGGTGGGTCTTGATCAATCACAAGGTATTGGTGTATTCATATAAATATTTTGTTCTTTTTATCTTTTGTTTTTATTGTCATCATATTATTCATTCTAATTCTCGTGAAAGCTAAAATTTACATTGTGACGGCGGAAGGAGAGCCCTAATAAGTTATAAAGTCAGTGTTGAAGCTACTGTTATTGGAGTTTGACTCTGATGAGAAAATTGGTGTCACTAGGCACTGTTTATATGTATTTGGATGATTTAGCCCATGTTTGAGCTCCATTTTATTCAAATGCATTTTTCTCTCTTATTTTCAACCACACATTCTCCAATAAAATAATATTACGCGTAAATCCAAATCTTTTCCTTTTTTAATAACACGTTTCTGAGTGGCGTTCAAAAGAAGCTCAAATTTTCAAAGATTTTTAAATGGAATGGGTCGGGTCGGATGCGTATCGAATTGATGGAACTACTTTGCCAATGGTTGCCAAGTGAACATAAAAGAGTCTTTTAGTATGTTTTTAATTAATTGAACATTTGACATCATTATCACATTTTAGTCTGAAGGTATTAGCAAAATTCAATTATTATGAGCTCTGGATTTATAAAATTTGTGGTGTTACAGTTGGTGCAGCCACTAAGCTGGCAGATGGGCCGACTGCAGGTTTCAGATCAGAAAACTGAAGCTTTGAATCAGTCGCATCTCTCTCATTCATATGAATCTCCAAATTGTAAAACAAAGTGCTGGGAGTTTTAGTAATTGTGTGTATATGAACTAATATGTCATTTCTGGTATATAGTTAGAAATTAGCTTTTTGTATCCCAATTACGTTATAAATCTTGTTCTGAAATGTGAATATAGAGTACTGCCTTGCCCCATGCATCTTATGCCTAAGCCCATCGAACATCATTGTTTCTTGCGTATGCATACCCTCTGTCTAGACTCAAGAAAGTCTAATAAGGTCAGAGATGCAAATACACAGATATCTGTACACGCTAGAACTAATTGAGATATTCAGTGCAAAGAAATGATGTGGAAAAGATTTGTGTTTAATTGTACGCACTATTCCGTCTGATGAATACCACGTCAGTCATGAAATGTACCACAATCCACTCTTGGCTATGAAAAAAGAACAATAGCAGTCATTCTAAATAGTTACCATATTATAAAGGTCTTTCCAGGTCAACTACTGATATATCATCTTACAGATAAAAGGAAAACAACATAATACCTCACACATTATAGAGACTACTGCTACATAATCTCCCACGGTTTTATCATATATTTAATATATATAACCACTATAGGTTTAGCTTTTGGGCTAAAGCCTGCCGTTCGCCCTTCCACACTGCTTGTCCTGGATTCAACTGTATCTCCGAAATCCTAGTCCATCAATGCAGGTTCACCGTTATTCACCACATCATCATCTTGCGCTACATCAACCATCCAATCATCCGTTGTGTCAATTTCATTGCCAGCGATACAATTTCTCTCGCTAGACTCAAAAATCTGTAGATGCAAATTGTAATGCACAAACATCAGATCTCTTAACTTCTGTTGTTCTATGAGATTCATTCCCTTGGTGAGTAGCATCTCGGCCAAACTTCTCTTGAGCTTAAATTTCAATGCTCCGTCACAGGTCTGGCTAAGAATTTTAATAGCCAGTTGTTGCAACTGGGGGTATTTTTCTTGGTATTTCGTCCACCAGAGTACTGCCATTAGAGTATGAAGGTAAGTATATATTGTAACTTAAAAGCATGTCTGGCTAGGCTTAAAAAAAAGTACAAGCTACTCTTTTAAGAAACTTTTTGCTTAAAAAATGTTTGGACGTTACATTTTTATTGGTTATTATATAAAAAAGTTTCATATTTTGAAACTAACTCTTACCTCATTTTTATTTCAGAAAAGACCAATAAAAATGATTTATATTGAAACTTAAAAATATTATTTTTTATTGTATTTGAAAGTAAGTCAAATTTACTTTTATGTTATTTTCTCAAATATAAATTTCAAGTTTACTTCTTTTCACAACAAAACTCACTTCGCCAGAAATTAAATCTTAACTATCTCACTTTTATGGCCTAACATGCACTGATGCACATGGGAACAAATAGCAGAAAATGTAATGATGAAACCTGGCGAAAGCTGCGAAACATCTGATAGCCATTCAGGTTCACTTCCTTCACTGAAAGCACTCATTGCCTTTGAATACTCATCAACCTGCTCCATGATCAAATCTTGATTTCGGTGATCACTTGACATCTTAATGACACAATAGCACATACCACAGGAAACCTCTGGATCGGAGTAGGAATCATTTGAATAAAATAGAAACGGATTCAAATAGTAACCAGCAGAATGAAGTGGGTTGTGGAGATGCTCGTTCCAAATCTCGTCGATTACTTTCCAAAATGGCATATACTGGCATTTATTGTTTTTGAACCCCTCTTTGATTGTTTCCTTGGCTTGATCAACTGTTTCGTATATAAGATCAATTTGAGGCTTATTGTTCTTGTTTATCAAGCATAACACCCGCGCTATAGGAATAGCTGCCTTCAAAACCACTAATGCCCCATTCCAGAAAGTAGGATCTTCTACCAAGTAAGCGACTCTTTTTCCCTCGAAGGAAGCTGACAGATCTGAGTTTTTCCACTCAGATGAAGCGAACATGTTTTTCAAACCCTTCTTCTCCAAAACAATATTCTCGAGTGTTAAGTAGGGCACTGTCGACCTAATCTTGGAAGGCTCTAAAAAGTTATCGACCCGAGTATAAGTTCTCAGAAGTTTCAGGGCACTCGGATATTTCTGAACAAATCTTGTAATCGTTTTGGCCTTCTCCAATATCTCTCTAATGAAACTCATACTTTCGAATTTTGCTAACATAAGTTCAAAGCAGGTAGAAGCACTCACTGTCCAGAAAACATGCCTATGCTTGTGTGTCAGCTGCTTTCCCACTTCTTTCATGAAGGCTGATGTTGAATATGTAATAATTTGAACCACATTCTCGACCCCAACTTCATTCAGAACCCTGTCGAGGAACAATAGCATGGCATCAACGTCCCCAACAAAAGCTGAAATATCTGACGATCTAAGATAAACTGCACCCTTTGGGCAATTCACTAAAACATTGACAAGGTCTCGACCTTTCTCATCTTTCCAACCATCTAATATGATGCTGCAACCAGTTATTTCCCAAGAACTTTTTATCTCCTTCACATAATTTTGCATCTCTTTTACCGCATCCTCGAGGATCCACCCTTTTAACTCCTCGCAGCTGGGAATTACATGCCCACCACCAAGGGTTGTGTTGATCATTGTGAGGAAGCTAGGTGATTTGACAGCATTAAAATCAGTCACCGTCTCATAAAAAAATCTACCTATACGTTTTTTAGATTCGTTCAATGATGAATCTCTTGTGCTACTGGCAGGCATTTCTGAAAGCCTCCTGGGAGAAGGGACAGTTACTGTCACACTGTTATCTGACCGACAGTCATTATTACAATGCTGTTTAGTCCAAGAACCCTCTGTGTCGGTAAGATTTGTCATATTGCTCTTTATTGAATCTGTCTGGGGGCCCCTATTCCTCCTCAATGGAAGGGGCGGGCAGTACAATTCTCCAACTTCCTTGCTTAAGTTTACCTGTTTCTTTAGAGAAACCTCGTTACTGAACATTTCCTTCACATCAACAGGAACTTCTAAGCAAGGCGTCACCTCCCCCCGAATGCCTCCCAAGTGATATTTAAGGCGACTGAAGCCACCAACAACTTTGTCACAATAATTACATTTGACTCTATTCTTCAGCGGATCTACTGTAACACCATGGTCTTTAACGTTGATAAAGAGTTGATTCGACGTCATCTTCTAAATTGTATTTGACTACAGAAATTTTGATGGGATTGATCTGGGGACAATTTGTTTGTCACGCGCAACGTTTTGGTATCCTTGTTTTACAATATCTTGGCTTTGCTTGTCAAGAGTCTCTGATTTGCATGAGTCAAGTATGAAAACAAGCCCAGCATTCAAGGAACTGCAGCAAAAAAGTCCATGTGGTTAAAAGCCATAAAAAATCATTGTATCAAAAAATGTTCATATATTTACCTGGCCCAACACAATTTTGTCTGCTACAGGTTTGATTATAACAAGAACACACGAGTTTTGAACCCAAAAGTAAAAGCAAAGCACTAACAAAAATTGTATGCACTAAAAGATGATAAAAGAACTCGTGAAAAGGCAAGTGTAACATGTTAAAAAAAGAGATAAGTACCTACACAATTGATAACAGCGGTCTTTAAGTATAAATACAGAATTTCTTGCAATAAAATACCAAGCACGCTATAGGGGAAAAGAATTCCAATCCATAATCGAGAAAAATAAAAAATTCGAGAGTAAGTTACTTCAAATACAGGCAAAACTGTCACATGCAATAGCACAACAGTAAAAGAGAAAGCGAAAAGAAACAAAGTATCATTATTATAGTTGTTTTTAGAAATTTGGTATGTGGCTGTAGATAAGAGGTGTCAAAATGAGAAGTGCAGCCGCGCCAGGTGGCTCTTATCGAGCCCGGTAGAAAATGCCGAGGCCTGAACCGGGCCGATAGGGGCCAATTCCTTTTCCTGCCAGGAAGGGCCAGGCCCGATTGGCTTCCTTATAGGTCAAGCAGACCCACTAATCCAAGTTTTCACAAGAAGGCTATTGAATCACTCGATCTCAAGCTCTGTTAATTAAGACCACATGTATACCATTTAAAATCATATCTTCAACACGTGCTTTTTTATTTTTTCCATTAAAGCCTCTAGAATTTTCAATAAATGGGTGACGTGAAGACTTGAACTTAAGACCTTTGTGTAACATGTTGTATCACTTGATCTCAAAGCTTAAACAATAAGATAAAACCAAATGTATACTACTTAAATCTTATTTTCAACACAAGCTACACGCTTAACGTGTTTTAGTCGGCCCACCCATTTTGACACCAATAGGCAGATGATACGTTGCCAAAACCAAAATGTAATCACATCATTACACTAAAAATAAAATAGATATCAACCAAAAAGATGGAAACTGAGAGACTGCAGATCCAAATCCAAATCAATGACTGGTTTTGATTCAATCAATGGTGTCAACGACCCTTGAATGGCCTCGTTTGCATAGGCATTGTAAATATTACTAAGGAAGTTACAAAACCATAACAGAATGGAAATTTTTATGAATCATTCCTTTTTCACATGTCAAAGTAAAAACAAATTTTAAAAGTTTTCATTTAGAAGGCTTTTTAAGACATCATACCTCTGTTAAAAACTTATTGCAGAAGGCATTCTTCTCCAATCATCAGCAGCTTCACCTACCAATACCTTACCCACCGCACACGCTGCCTCCCCCACATTCCCTTTTCACCATCCTCTCTCTCACTATAAGAGACTTTCATCTCTCTTAGTTCTATCTTATATTCTAAGCAGAGCCTGGGAAATTCTGTCACCGTCTCAAGGAACCTGTTAGGCGAATCACGTATGAAAATTACGAAAACAAAAATTTCACCAAAAACCCTTAAAACGCCCATCCCTTGGGCTCCTTTTTCTGCCAATATAAGATCCTGGATCCCCCATTGCATCAATTCCACCCCTCTTTATTCAATCACTCTTGATCCTTATCTCCTTCCATTCCTCCCAATTCAACATAACCACATAACACAAAATCTATTCACATCAGGGGGCTATAGAGCATTTCTATTGATGTTTCGCATTGAAAAAATGGGGGTAAATCCATAATCGAGACTCGTGCAATTTCGATAAACTCTAAATTGAACACAGATAAGCGAAATAGAAACCAAGAGAGAGAGAGAGAGAAAGGAAATGGAGCCATACCAGTTCTGTAATCAACAAGCTGGAATAGTGGTCTGAATCTGAAGTGAAGAAAGAGAATTTAGAACAAACTTCTATTTCTTCACATCTGAGAGCAATTCCGGACTAAAAAGCACAATCAAAAGAACGGAGACAAAGTTAGGATAAGAATGCACTGAATTATGTAACGTAAAAACACACTATCTTTGTCTGTGTGCTGACTTGAGTTCTCTCTTCTCTATGTATGTATATCTCTCTCTCTATATATATCTGTATGACTGTATGTAGGAACAGAATGGGACTGGAAACGGAGGCCTGGATTCCAGGCCTATGCATGCTCCGACGCGTGGTGGCTCGGACAGTGGTTCGGACTCCGGGCCACCAGCCAATTTCTCCAATGACGAGCTTCATATCGCGCGCCTCTTTTCACCTCGAAAAGTTGAGGATTTTTTTTTTTAATCCTATTCGACCCCCAGGTTCTAAAGCCAAACCGTGAATATAGAAATGTGTCCTGGCTTAGAAACAGTAGAGCGCGAAACCATAAATACGAATTTCCAATTTAACGCTATCCTCTGCGATCTATTTTCAGCATGTGATCCTAAGTAGGCGAACGACGTGCGGCTTTCTTTGAAATAAAAAATGATTGAACAATGTAGTAGAAAAGCAAGTTTAAGATGACTACTCGAAATGTATTTATAGAAAAATGATTGAACAGTGTAGCAGAAAAGCAAGTTTAAGATTACTACTCGAAATGTATTTATTACTTACGATTCGATTGAGCTAAAATTTTACCATCTAAAACTCCTAGTTAGGTTTTTCATTTTATGATAATCAATAAATTATTTTTTATTATTTTTACTTGATTATGGTATGGTAATCTATTCTCCTTCAATTTAGATTCGAGTCCTACTATTTTCATATATTCTTTCAATGTTTTACTTTGGACGTCGGTTACGACGAGAGGAGGCTGCTCTACTACCCCTCCTGGACGAAAGCGGCGTAGGAAGAGGAGTCCAACTGTCATTTACGAAACGAACAAAACATAACGCTCAAACGAGCCCCTTGATTCCAGGTGCGATGCCTATCAAAATCACAAAATATATAAAATCGGATCGCATCAAGTGAAAAGTGTCTTGCAATAACAGATTCCTCTATCACAAACAGCTTGTTATGATTTCTTTATGGGGACGGAAAGACATTGTATTCCAAATAGATTTCCCTCATTTAAATGAATAGTCCCCTTAATGTTATGAAGCGATTTACTGGACTCAATCAATTCCTTTTTCGTAGGTCAATGTCTGATTTGAATTTCAACGAAAATTTTGGCAGTAAAATAAGGAATAGCTATTATTGATGGAAAAGCCTTTAAATGACAAAATAAATTTAACACTAACAATGGACTTTTTCATTAATGTAAATATCTCAATAAATTTGATTTACTAAATAAAGAAAGAAAAATATTTAAATATTACCTTCAAACAATTTGGTGTAGTTAAATAACAATTAAAAAATTATTTAAGATCATGAACGGATTTTTGTTATAAGAATAATTCTTTAAATTTAATTTTCTTTGTCACTAAATTGATATGAATAATTCCCTGCGTACCGGGAATTACAAATTAGATCCGATCCAATAATCCAATGGATATGAAATTAGGAAAATAAAATCAATGTTAAAATTAATTTATTTTCCAATTTTTAAACAAATTTAATAATTATAAATTTTCCAACTTTTTAAACTGCTAGCCAATTGGATTGAAAGGTGCTGAAAGTTGCTTAACCATTTATTGACTCGCTTATTTATAGAGAGTATTTCTAAACATTTTATTATAAACTTTCGATATGGGATAAGAATGCATTTGGTTTGAATGTACATTGTACCTTTGGTTTGGATGTTGTGCATTTGGTTTGACGGTAATATATTGTACTATTTGATAAATAGTTATTTATATTTTATCAAATTCATCGTTTTCCCATATTTTACTAATTAATACAAATTTAAAACTCTCCAAATATTTCAATTAGCATTAATATATTATATATTATATATTGTTTATTGAATATATTTATTTTGTTAAGCTCTTAAAATTGCATTTGGTATTATAATTTGTATGTAGTGTTAAATAAATTTTAAATTGATTAAAAATTTAAAAATATATTTTGAATTTGATGACTTTTTCATTCTATTTTTTTTTCATTTATTTATTTATTTTAGTAACAAATAACATATCATAAAATATTTAATCAACTCAACAATTTATAATAAATCAGGTCGACTTGTTGTTGAATCGAATCAACCTATATCCATATTTGATCCATAAGTTAAACAGGGTTATCGGAGGACCGATACCCTAAATCCATCTCCCATTGATTTCATCGAATTCAGATCGGATTCCAATCAATTGACAACTATATCTCAAGATCTATAACAATGGTATGAAAGGATGTACTACGTCTCTTGATTGCAATCGAGTGACGCAGATGGTGACGTTGACTCTCCCAAGATCCATTACAAGTATGGAGACAATTATACGTTGTCAATATTTATTCATAGATAATTCTCACAAAAGAAAAGTTGAGTGCACGTTAGCACTAACTGGATAGTAATCGTGAAGCGACGTGTATCCTTTTTAAAGCAAGTGTTCATACTCGAGTCTATTGAAATTATCATAATCGTCTTTCCGAGTAAATTCATTCAAAATATCATTTACATTCAGTTTTTACCAATCGGCTCCATCATCTATTTAAACAAACAAAGTATCCTAATTTAAGCTAAACATGTACAATCTACGTAACAAAAGATATACAAGCCTGATAACAACATATCTCATTGATAGACAAAAGATAAATATACTAAGGAATTTCGAAACTCGATTTACAAAGGGGCTTCACTCCTTTCCTGTACGAGCATTGAGCAGAATGATTAGTTACATATGAGTGGGTGGGTTATCGGACTCGTGACCAACTCTCAAATCCAGTTAGACCCGTCCTTCTACGATTCAAATCCGCCCTACTCAGTACAAATTCTTGTTTCACTTCTCTTTCTCTCTTCTAAAGTTCTTCTTTCTGCCCTTTTTGCAGACTTTTTCCAATTATTCTTTTGTTTTTTTGAAGTTGAAATTGAAAAATGGAGGGAGGACAGTTTAGTCCTCGTACGGTTGAAGAAGTTTTCGGAGATTTCAAGGGTCGTCGTAATGGCCTTATCAAAGCCCTAACCACAGGTTTTTACTCTTTATTTATTTATTTATTATTATTTTTTTAATCTTCCTGATTTTATTTTATCGCCTTTTCTGTTGCAGAAGTTGAAGACTTTTACCAGCAGTGCGATCCTGGTTAGGGTTTTTCCCAGTTTTATTTTTTATTTTTATTTTCTGTTTGAATTCTTTAATTGCCCGTCTCTGCATATTTTTGGACGTTCTGTCACAGTGCTTATTATATGTTCGCTTGCAACTAATTTTTAGAAGATGGTAATTTTTATTGAATATAGATTGAGGGAATCGGAAAGGGGCTCATAAGCCAGGCTTCTGGGCACACGGAAAAGGGGAAGTGGATAGAGGGTGCTTCTCAGCTAGAGTTGGGGGTGGGGTCGCTAATTATTATTATTATTTTTTGTATTTCAAAATTTGTTTAACAAAATGGGCAATTGGGTATGCATTAAAGGTATAGATTTTCTGATGTTCAGAGTTTTTGTCTTGCTGCATTTGTTTGCTTGCTTTGATTTGATTTTTCTCATTTTATTTGATGAAATTGAAACCGTAATTTGTGATTTTAGGGTTGTTAAATATATGATGCAATGGGGATGTAACATATTAGTTAGGTGATCAAGGACTACTATACATGGCACTCCATCGCACTTCTGCCATAAAAGCAGACACGTGTCCATGATGTGTCAATTTTTAACAGTTTATTCGAAAAGTCAAAGTTGCACCCGTTGCGTGGACTGCAATTATAGTTTTTTCATGATTTTGGTCGCATCTTTTGTTTACAACTTCTAATATTTTTTTGGAAGCATTTGGTTCCAATAAATGTGAGTTATGGGTGCAAATCATGCATCTCTGGTTTAAATTTAATTAAATAGTTAAACTATTCCGGGAATATGGTTTCTTAAATATTCATCAAGAACTGAATTTATGGGGATCTTAGTTTTACTGAAATAGAGAGCTCTACTATTACGATCTTTACTAGTTTTCTTGCAATTTGTAACCAATGCATTGTAAGTATGACCTCTAGCCTTGATATGAATTTTCTAGTCTTTGAATGCTTTGAGTAAAACAATTGTGTGCATTGCAATACGCTTTGGATTTTCATTTATGCACTGTGGTTCTAGGATTGTTGAGTATAATGTCCATGGTAAATGAAGATTTGGCAGATTAGGTGGGTAACCAAGGATTATTGAACACAGAACCCTATTCATAGTCTTGCTTTAAATGGCAGACTCCTGGCCATTGACTGTTATAGCATCAAACGTCTCTGTATTGAGTTAGATGAAATTGCTAGTGTGGTCTGCATTGATAATTATTGACGACTTTTATCATATTATCTGTAACTTCTAATACGATAATGTATTTGGATTTATTTTTTTGGTTTTATTAGATGCCAACTGGGTTATGTTAACAGGATGTTACACGATTGAAGAAGACTACAACAGTATTCTTACAAGGATATCCTCACGTATATATTTGTATCATACATATAGAATTACCATATTTAGATCATAGAATGTAACTATAAAATTGGAGGTATCCCTAATGGAAAATCATTCAACTAAAATTATTTACATGGTATCGGAGCAATACCTATAGAAACAGCTGCTGAACCTCTGATTTCTTGTTGGTCGGAATTCTGTCTCAGGATTCTCCGGCATCGTGGGTGTTCGACGCGGGTTCACGAGTGTTTGTGGGTAGTCTGCGGTGGTTGACGAGGCTTTTGGGCAATTTCTTGTTCTTGATTTTCCGGCGCCTTCTTGTTCTTGACCGACACGAATTCGGCGTCATCGTGTGGGGGATTTGATTGTTGTCTGTTTCGTGAAATTGGGCTGTGGGTGTTCAATGAGATACCGACGAGTGCGATGATTTTATTGCTTTCTGGACCAATAATAGTGGATTGTGTGGTTGCTGGACCTGCAATTGGGCCACCATTAATTGGGTCAATAATTGAGTGGGCTTTGATTAATTTTTGGGCTATCAATTTGAAGATTGGTGTTTGGTGTGTGGGCTGATTTTATTTTGGTTAATTTGGTTGACCTCTTTGCAATACATCATGTCCGTTGAAGCATTTTGTGTTAAATTTACGGGGAAAAATTATTCGATATGGGAATTTCAATTCAAGATGTTTTTGAAAGGGAATGAACTTTGAGGTCATATTAGTGGGACCTCTAAAGCACGTGACGATGCAAAAGATCTCATTGAATGGGAAACAAAGGATGCTCGTATCATCTCTTGGATCTTGGGACCTATGGAGGCACACATGGTGAATAATTTACGTGCCTTCACTATTGCTAAGGAGATGTAGGATTACTTGATACGCATTTATTATTAGGACAATAATGCGCGGAGATTTCAGTTGGAATTAGAAATTGCCAACTACACTCATGGCAATCTTAATATTGAACAATACTATTTTGGTTTTCTGAACTCGTGGGGTGAGTACCTCGGGTTAGTTTATGTTAAGGTCCTTGCGACAGCCTTATCAGCACCACAAGAGGTTCTTACAACCCGAATTCGAAGCAGTTCGAGCGAGTTTAATCGTGATCCGGTTCCTTTATTAGATGAGTGCTAGGAGAACTTCTGCGAGAGGAGCAACGATTGGCTACCCAAGCTCATATTGGAATTCCTCATATGATGTGGTCAACGTTGCTTATGTTGCACAAGGACGGGGAAAGGGTAAACTTTAGTGTTTCTACTACAAAGGATACAGTCATATTGCTCGTCATTGTCCTCAGAAAGTCTGCAATTACTATAAGCAATCAAGACATTTCATCAAGGATGGTCCTACTCGACCTCCAAAACGGACAGCTAATGCGTTTCAAGCTGATGTTCAAGGTATTACTCCAACAGTTTCACGAGCTAGTACCAGTCAAAATGTTCTCACCCCATAAATGGTTCAAGAGATGATTGTCTCCGCCTTCTCATCATTAGGTTTATAAGGTAAGGGTCAATTTGTTACTCCTTCTTAGTTTGTTGATTCAGGAGCATCAAATCATGTGATAGGAAGTTTTGACTTTTTGCATAACGTTTGACACTATATTGGTACACAACATATTCAAATTGCTAATGGGAGTACCCTTCCGATTACTGCTGTTGGAGACGTTGGGTCCTCTTTTGATAATGTTTGTCTCTCCGGGTTTATCTACTAAATTAACTTTAGTCGGTTGATTAGTTGATAATAACTTTGATGTGTGTTTCTCTCGTGCTGAAATGTGGTTTTTTAGGTAATAAAGACGAAACTCATTTTTTCGGTTTATCTTTCAATTGTGATGCTTGTAACTTGGAAAAAGTAAGATTCTACCATTTCCTGCTCATGGTAATCGCGGTAATAAATATTTTGAAATTAATCATAGTGATGTTTGGGTCATCACACTTGTTACTTCACATGCTCATTATAAGTATTTCGTGACGTTTTTTGATGATTTCAGTTGTTACACTTGGATTTATTTTCTCTGCTCTAAAGTGAGGTTGGTACCACCCTCAAGACCATTGAAACATAATTTTCTTCTGGTATTCGAATTCTGTTGTTCGATAATGATGGTGAATATATGTCTCATCAGTGTCAAATCTTTCTACAACAGAAGGGCATTCTTTCTCAACGTTCTTGCTCATATACTCAGCAGAATGAAGTGGCTAAAAGAAGGAATTGTCACTTGTTGGATGTTGTTAGGGTTTTGCTTTGGAATCTTCGGTTCCACCCAAATTTTGGGTTGATGCCCTCTCCACAGTTGTGTATTCGATCAATCGACTTCTTGCTCAGCATTTAGATTTTGACTCCTTATTTTCGCCTATACAACACACACCATGGCTATGACATGATGCATACTTTTGGTTGTGTTTGCTTCGTCCATTTGCCTTCACATGAATGACATAAGCATTCTGCACAATCCATACGATGTGCTTTCATGGGTTACAACATTGCTCAAAAAGGTTTTGTTCGTTATGATGGTGTTGTTGATCGCTTCTGTATCTCTTGCAGTGTTGTTTTCTTTGAGAATCAGTATTATTTCCAACATCTATCATCTTCTAATCCGGCTCCACTCATTAGCTTTGAGGATTGCTCTCGTTCTATTGAGCGTTTTAAACCAGGAGTGATATATCAGAGACGGTGGCCTTCAGCATCACTGACCCTTTCCGATCCGGATCCAGATCCTATCCCAGTCTTTGACACTCTTCGGCAATCCAGTCACATTACTCATTCTCCTGATCGGTATGTTTTCTCTGCAACTTTATCTCAATTTTAAGTTCTTACTTATTCTCAAGCTATTATCCAACCCTGTTAGGAGAAAGCTATGCAAGAGGAACTTGAAGCTCTTAATGAGAATCATACATGAGATATTGTTCATTGCCCTTCCGGCATCAAACCTATTGGATGTAAATGAGTATATTCAATTAAGTTCCGCTTTGATGGATCACTAGATCGCTATAAAGCCCCGATTGGTAGCTCTTGGTAATCATCAAGAATATGGTATAGATTATGACGAGGCATTTGCCCCTGTTGTCAAAATGACAACGATTCGCACCGTTATTGCTATAGCTGCCTCCAAGGGATGGTCTTTGCAGCAGATGGATGTTAAGAATGCTTTCTTACATGACGACATTAAGAAAGAGATTTATATGACACCACCTGCGGGTCTCTTCTCCTTGCCCTCTTCCGTTGTTTGCAAGTTAAAGTGCTTACTTTATGAGTTGAAACGTGCTCCTCGCTCTTGGTTTGACAAGTTTCGTTCCACTCTCCTTGGTTTCTCGTTTACTTAGAGTCAATATGATTCATCTCTCTTTATCTCGAACACCAAGGCGAGTATGGTGCTTCTTCTTGTTTACGTGGATGATATAGTTATTACAGGAACTGACTCAAGATTGATATCTCGCCTTCAAGACCGATTTAAGGAGTCTTTTTCATATGAAGGATTAACTTTGCTGGGCTTACGGATGGTAGGTATGTTGATACTCCTTTGGAAGTGAATGTGAAATATTGCAAAGAGGAGGGTGATCTCCTTGATCCCTCTTTATATCGTCAATTGGTGGGTAGTTTAAATTACCACACTATTATACGACCATATATCTCTTTTGCTGTCCAGCAGGTTTGCCAGTTTATACACGCCCTACGACATCTCCACTTGGCAATTTGTCATATTATTATATACTTTCTGGGTATATCTAATAAGGGTCTTTTCTTTCCTGTCAATTCTCCCATTGAGCTAGTTGGTTATAGTGATGCTAATTGGGCCGGTTGTGTAGATGCTCGTCGCTCAATTACAGGTTGGTGTATGTTTATTGGGAATGCGCTCATTTCGTGGCGAAGTAAGAAGCCATGTCGTGTCTCTAAATCCTCTACTGAGTCTGACTATTGCGCTATGTCTTCTGCCCGTTCTGAGATTGTTTGGCTTCGGGTCTTCTAAGATTGTTTAGCTTTGGGTCTTCTGGCATAGTTTGGTTGTCCTCAACTTGAGCCTATTCATCTTCATGCTGACAACACTAGTGCCATTCAGATTGCTGCAAACCTCGTGTTTCATGAGCGTACTAAGCACATTGAAGTGAATTGTCACTCTATTCGTGAGGCTTATGATGGTCGTCTTATTACTCTTCCACATATCACAACGGATGTTCAGACTGCTGAAGTATTTACCAAGACGGTGACCTGACAACGACATCAATTTTTTGTGAGCAAATTGATGCTTCTCGATCTTCCAGCATCAATTTGAGGAAGGATGTTAATAGGATGTTACACGATTGAAGAATAACAAGATTGAAGAAGATTACAAGGATATCCTCATGTATATATTTGTGCCATATATATAGAATTACCATATTTAGATTATAGAATCTAACTATAAAATTGGAGGTATCCCTAATGGAAAATTATTCACTTAAAATTATTTACAGTTTAAATTGTGATCCTCTACATTCCTCTAAAAAAATTCTCATCAGAGGCATTCTTTTTGTTTATTGATTTTAGCGTGGCAAAGCTTTTCTTCTTGTCTTTTGGGAGTAGTGACAACAGAAATAAGATGCTGACAATAATGATTGTTTGGAGTGGTCGTCTGTAGATGATTAATGCTTGCTTAATTTTGTCCCCTGTAGCTACGTGACAAACACTTGCAATTTGTCGTGCACATATATTCATGAATCTGACATTCATTTGTTGACAGCTTTAGACAGCCTGCTTGTCCGCCATAATGGGTGAGCATGACCCATGGATGGACATTTAATACATGTTAGAAAGGAATCCTACATTGACCTCTTCATCTGAAACCCAATACATTCTTTTTCGTGTCATGTTCATTCATATTCTATGGGGTCTGGTCTCTGAGAGATGCATTTCTCTACCTGAAGCATTATTTTAAGGTTTTTTAGTTTAATTTTGTGGCAATGTTTTTTACCAGGATAATAATTTCTCTTTATGGATATATTTCCATCTTTAAGGTTTCTAGTACTTCTTCCCTTTAATTTTTCCCATGCCACTGCAGAATACAATGTATTCTTCTGCTGAAAAATCATTAAAAGAGCCTGAAGGTTAAAAGTAAACCATCAAAAAATGTATCCGGTATGTATTGGAGGGTATCAGAAAGTATCCAAGCTTGGATATGCATCGGATACGGATACATAACAAGTATCCGTGCTTCTTAGTTGGAAACTATGTTATGTTTTTCCAACTGTCATCTTTTCTTACTTTCCACCCATGCTATTACTATTGTTAAGTACGTATGCTGCTTGTGCTTTATAGAGAAGGAGAATTTGTGCTTGTATGGACTTCCTAATGAGCAGTGGGAGGTCAATTTGCCTGCTGAAGAAGTACCTCCAGAACTTCCTGAGCCTGCTCTAGGGATCAATTTTGCTAGAGACGGGATGCAAGAGAAGGATTGGTTATCTCTGGTTGCTGTTCACAGTGATGCCTGGTTGCTTGCTGTTGCCTTCTATTTTGGATCTAGATTTGGTTTCGATAAAGCTGACAGGTATGTATTAAATGCTGTCTTTATTTCTAAAATGTTTGGCTAAGCTTAAAAAGTTGTACATAATTAAGCTTTAAAATAAATATTTTTGTTATTGATGATAATTGTAAATAAGTGAGTTACTTGTTTTAAGAGCAAAGATACTTCAAAAAAAAAAAAAAAATGGCAACTTTTTTTGCTTAAAAAGTAAGTTATCTAAGGTGTGTTTGAGCCACATTATTTTGGGAGAATGTATTCTGGAATAGTAGATTGATGGAAAATTTGTGGTTGAAAAAGAAAGAAAAGTAATTGATGTGATGGAAAATATTATTTTATTGAAGAATGTTTGGTTAAAAATGAGTAGAAGAATGAGAATGCAAATTTTAATGTGTACCAAATAGGGGCCTAAACATGTTTCGTAAAAGTAACTGTACTTGTTTTATGCTCAGCCAAACATGCTCATAATTGGAACTTCTAAACGCAGCTAGATTCTGCTTGTGCATTATGTGTTGGCTTCTCAAGTTCAAAATGTTTCCATGTGTTGTATGAAAGATAGTTGTGTGGATAGATATCATAAGATTTATATAGTTTTAGTTTTGAAAAAGGGTTGGGGGATGAATGATCTCTCTGCGCATTAGAGACTTGCTGCAAAATAGCAACAGTCATCAAAGCACACACAGTTGATGCAAATGATTTTATCCCTCCAACATACTGTTTAAGCATCTTCCTTATTACAATTGAATTTTAGGCAAATTTCATTGTTCTTTTTTCTCATTTTTCAATTATAAATCGAATTTGAAATTTTATTTCCCAGGAAACGGCTTTTCAACATGATCAATGAACTGCCTACAGTATTTGAAGTTGTGACTGGTGCTGCAAAGAAACAACAGAAAGAGAAGTCTTCGGTCTCAAACCACAGTAGCAACAAATCAAAGTCAAACTCTAAGCCGGTAAGCGTGTTTAATGTGCAATACATCAATCCCCAGGAAATGGTGATTTTCACCTTTCATATATCAATCCCTGGTATATCTAATCGTAAAATATACTTAGAAGCTGCCAGGATTAAAAAAAAAAGTCATAGAAAAGTAATTTTTACTTCTTTTTAGAGCATAGCCAAACATGCACTATATATCTATGTTAGAACTATCCTCGTCCCCCTCCCCCTCTTCTTGTTGATAACGTCACTTTGCATTATTTTACGACAAGCAGCAGGGAATGGAATCTCAGGAAAAATATCCAAAGCCACAACCGAAGGATGAAGAAGAAGTGTTCGACGAGGAAGAAGATGAAGAACATGGCGAAACACTATGTGGCGCCTGTGGAGAAAACTATGCATCAGATGAATTTTGGATCTGCTGTGACATATGTGAGAAGTGGTTCCATGGCAAGTGCGTGAAGATTACACCTGCTAGGGCCGAGCATATCAAGCATTACAAGTGTCCTTCTTGCACCAACAAGAGAGCTCGACCCTGATGTAGAATACGAACCTAAGCACATGTACTCTTTAAACTCTTCTAACTGCTGTTGTTGATCAGGCCGCTCTTGTTTTTAAGTGTCTATTTATCTTTAGCATTAACCTGTGAATGGGGGTTCATACTTGGGTATAGTATTATTTCATTCTAGTTGGCGCGAGTAGAGCCCCTTTTTACTTCGAATATTATGTTTTTCTTTCATTCAGTAGGAATTTCAGCTTTGTAATATTCTGTGACTCTTTGTATTAGAATTCAAGACTAGTGCTTCATTTTCAATTAGAATGTTGCTTATTAAGGTCCCTTGAGGTGAACTAATATGTTTGTCAACAGTGTGCACGTGATTGCATAATGATTTAAGATTTTTAACTTGTTAATCGTAGAGTTTCAACTTTCAAGTGCTTGTACAGAAAAAAACTAACATATTTTAGGCTTAACCAAAAACGCTCTTACATCAACATTCAAATGCTCCTAAGGAGGATACATTTGTCAAAACAATTTGTTTAGTTAAATCAGTCCTAAATAAATGTTTGTGCTGCCTCTCTAAAATAGGGATTACGTTATGTCGACATCAGAGATTTGTCAACGGTCTTTCAACAAGATTATTTAAGGAAATGGGTACACGAAGAATTCAAAATATAATTAGCAATTTTCAATTTGCGAAAGATACAACAAAGAAAATTAGCACAATCGACACATGATTATAACATTCATAATGGCCCATAACTCGATAATCTTTCATTACAAATCAACACTGACACCCCGCTCTCAAACCAAGCCGTACCATGATCCTGAGATGACTCATGTCAGTCTCTCTCCGTAAAACAAGACATAACCACAAGCCTAATGTCATGAGAATATCCATCCACTCTAAAAATCCTTTTAGCTTACCAAAAATAACCTTCACGTTAGAAAATAAGAAAAAAGCTACGAGGAGAGAGGAGTTCAAACCCGGCCTGAAGTAGTTCAAATCTTCAAATTGACTAACCTCTTCTAATTCTTAACTTGTAACTCCTAAATATTACGATAATCTGCTTTATATACACATTCTTTTTTGTTAAGGATATTGCAGAAGGGATGGGAAGCAGAACATCAACAATGAGCTTTAGAAGACAATAACAGCAATCGTAATCACCACTGCTACAGTAAATATCAAAGCCTGCATGATCAATCAGATTGTATGAAGCAAGCGTTTTTTAAGCAAGATCCAAACTACACAACAACGTCAAAGGCATGCAGTAATTCAAAATATAATTGGCAATTTTCTATTTATGAAAGAAACAGCAAAAGAATCAAAGCACAGTTGCAACTTTTAAGCTCTACCAAACATGCTGATAATTGACTAGTATAACAAGGTTAAAACAACAAAACAACAAGATTAACACGAGACGATTATCAGGGGGCTGCTCTACCATTGAACTAATAGGCCGCCACGAAAGCCTCTGACTACAAACTCTATGCTAAATAGTATTCCTATTGAATGGCCAAATCTGCAAGAGCCCCTATATTGTCAACTTGAAAATATGATGTTTCCATAATGGTAAAAAGTGTTAAAATTATAACTCTACAATGTCTCGATTTTTCTTTTTTCCACAATACAAAACAATCAAAACAAGGTACAATTGTCACTTTATCAGACTGGGCAGCACAGGATAGAGCCGGACTGGTGTATTTATGTTACATTTTTGCCTACTAATAACACCAAAAGTAAATAAGCATCAAGGGAGCACTTACAGCTATTGCATTTGCTGAAAGCCCCATTCGTTCTCTAGGATCTTTGTGGTAATACTTCCCAAAGTAAAGAATAGTGGCATAATACCACAACAAAGGGCATACAAACCCGAGTAGAAGACTGCAAATAATAAATACACGTGAAAAAGGGGAAAAAAAAATAGGAGTCAAAGACACATAAGGAGTTCAAAACTCACAAAAACCATCCTCTTCCACAGCCAAAGCAAGGAAGTGGTTTGTCATAGATGCCTAAATGATTGTCTTCCACATCTCTAATGGGAGCATAATCTTCATTCTGATGCTGATTGTCATTTTTTAGAAGTCCTGTACTCATTAAAATTCCTTGAGCCACTTAGCTAGAAGGGTAGAGCTTACAGCACAAAATTGGCTACCAATTTGAAAGTAATCGTCATGAGAAAAAAAAATCTAAAAAGAAAAGAGAATCCAATTTGTATAAACAAGCAACTATCTAAAAAATGTACTAAAAGGAAAAAAATATATAATAAAACAGAAAACAGGGTTCGAAATGAAGTTGTCCAAATAAGCCAGCTCCATTGAAGTGGTGGTCATACTTGATACTTCTAACAGAACTAACAAGATAAATGCCCAATTTGCATAACACGAGTAATTATACACGGTTACATACTTTGATCCATGTTTTCCGATATAATGAATTAGGCATGGAGCACGATGATATCCTTAATTCTCCTCCTCCCTAACTCCAGTAACATACAGCATCAACCACCTAATTGTGGAACATGAAACATGAAACATTTCAGATTCCTCATAAATGAGATTTTATTACCACGGTGTGAATAAATAATATATCACTTAAATTCAACATGCATAAAACAGAATACCATCATTGTAAGCCTGGTCGGATGAAAATTTAGCAAGTGCACATAAATTCTACACATGAAAGGACCCGACAAACTTGTCTTAAGAAATTAATCAATTATTATGCCTGAAAAACGTAGATCAGACGAGCTTATGGCATATCTACTGAGAACAATAAGATAGTATTAGAAAGTAACGTTGAAAACTTGTTTATTTTATTGTCCACTTCGAGTTCTGTACCAAAAGGCACTTGAAGTCCTTGCATAAAATTTCCACAATTCTCAAAAAGAAGTACTTTTATTGGATACCCAAAAACATTAGACAATTTATTACTAAAAGAGCTTCCACCAAAATTTCAGGCAAAAAACCTTACTGCAAATAAATACCAGATCGAATGTGATCACTGCTTTGCCATCATATATTTAATCCAGCTGCAGATTTTTCCTCAGGAAAAACACGAAAGTAAGTAAAACTTCAGCCTACTCTGAGAGTATTCAGTTAAAATTTCTACGGCAATAAGAAAGATAAAACAGTTTAAAAATTTACCCTAAATTGCACCTAAAATGGGAGGGAATCAGTAACAAACCAAAAAACCAATTTTTTGACAAGTAATACTGAAATATAAGAAAAAGAAAAACCCTTGAACAAAATAAGAAGAAAACGTAAATATTAAGCGATTCGTTTGAGAGAATATTTCTAACTAAAGCCAGATACTTACAAGCAAAGAAAGAATGAAAAGGGTTTAAAACCATTAACAAATTTATAATTCTGGGGAAAAAAAACGTAAAGAAAGAAGAAGGATGCCATTTCTTACTCTGAACTGAAGAGATGTTAAAAGAGAAGATTAATGTGAAAAAGGCAAGAAGAAACTAGTACCTTTATGGCTAATGCTCCAACGTTGCGAACGACAAGAAACCTTAGGAAATCTATGGTAAATTCCTTGGGCCTCGACCTTTGGTAAGTCGCACTCATGTTATCAAACTTTTATAATTGTGACACTCATGTCATGGAATTAAAAGAAATCGTTTTAGCTACAAAGATGAGTTATAGAAAGGAAATATGTTTCTCGAGAAATTTTACCGTCTTCGAATTTATAAATGAAAGTCGAAGTCATGATTTGATTATTTAAAAGTAAAAAGAAATTGTTTTAAAGTAAAATAAATTAAAAAGTACTTAGGTTGACATTTTTTGCCTTAATCCTATATCCTATTGTAACGATTATTTTAGGAATAATTTGTTTCAAAATAGTTCATTTGTAATAGTACGATATTAAATCCTTTTCTCATTTGATTTTAATTTTGTTTAACATTCGTATCTTTTATATGCTAACTGTATAAAATTAAATTTCTCACATCAACAACCAAAAATATAATAAAGTTCAAATGTTTAACTAATTTGTTTTTACCTTGACATAAAAATTTAATTTTGAAAAATGTTATCGAGTAAGCAGTAAGCACTTAAAACACCGGTGATGCTAAGCACATTATATGCATCTGTGTCACTGCCACATTATCAAATAAATAAGATTTCATTTCAATTTCCTTGAACGATTTGACAACGAACCCACTACCATATATAATGTGTTAAGCACTAAAAGACAATTTTCTTGTCAACTTTACAAAATGTTTGAATGGAAACCATCCTTAGAAATGAGATTTATGCATTAATTAATGGAAGATTGAAAATAAGAATGTGTTGAAAACAAGGTCGATTACACAAATATGATCATAAGTAAAAGGTATTGTCCTTTAATGCAATTAAAATGTGGTGCACTTGGATGAAATTATAATGTCAGTCTAAACACCCTTTTGTGTAATCTTAGAAGACATGTCACAAGACATTTCCATAAAACAAAGGAAAACAAGAGAATTTGCATGATTCCTCTAGTTATGAATTACAAAAAGAATTACTCCATTTAAGGGTACAAATAACCACAAATATAAAGAATCATCAAAAGTTCGTTCGTGCGAAACAATGCAAAATGAGCCAATTCTAGGCGTGTTCCAGGAATAAGCATTTGGAAAAGCAGGCACTTGTCGACAAAGACTACAACTGAGACAAAAAAAAAAAAAAAAAATACAAGTTACTTATCAAATGATACATGGAGTGATGACCAAATAATGTAACAAATAAACTACCTGTAATAAACTCATGTTTTCAGAAGTTAGTTGGCTGCCAATCTATCTCCATTCATATAAGAACGGAATAAGGAAGCTTGTGATCATGGCTTGCTGAAAATGGCACGAATCCAACGGCTATCTTGCAACAGAGTACATAACATCACCGAAGGCATAGCAAGGGGAACGCTAAATGTTAATTTTGTGAGAAAATCATGGTATTAAAAAACTGTCAAGAAACCTGCCTTGGGCCCGCCTCACCGTAGGGATGGCAAAAAAATCCGTTCAACCCGATACCCGTGGGGCCCCGCCCCGATGGGGCGGGGATGACCCGCCTAATCGGGTAAACGGGGCGGGGACG